>VDFB02139543.1:0-11278 GCA_007258455.2 Sequoia sempervirens | reverse complement strand
ATATAATGCTCCAAAATATTATTCATCTAATATCTTTATTCCAAATATTATTCTTAATATTAATTCATATATTGTTCTCAATATTAATTCATAGATTTTTTTTTTAATGTATTAGGGTTAGAGATAGGTGTAGGATAAGGATAATGGCTTAAAATTTATTGCTAGGGTTAGGGTGTGAATTAGGAATTAGGATTAGGGTTAGGTCATGCAAGAAAAACTAATTAATAATACTAAAACACTATAATTAACAAAATTTACATTTATTTTTATTCATATTAATAAAACTTACATTTATTTTTTTCAAATCTAGAAAACAATAATTACAATACTATAAAATATGAAATAAATAGTATGTATCATTATGAGTTTAGAGGTGTTTATAATATTTTTATTGCTATTGTATTTTTTCTAATTGATAATGATGAGTTAGTATTTGGAGGATTTTTGTGGAATAAATGAGGGAGTACTTGGACATGTGATGGACAAGAAGTTGTTCTAATCAGATTGATATATGAAAAACATATTTGTAATCTTGTCATATACATTTCTAAATGGAACAAATATTATGTCAAACATACATGAAATGTAAACTTCAATTCATTTCATATCACTATTTTAAAAATATGTATATATATATATTTACTAATAATAAACTATATTTAGAAAGAAAAAAACTTATTAACTTGATGTGATTGGACCTTTATGAAAATAAATAGATATTTTATTTTTATCTTATAAAAAATATTTTTAAAAAAAGTTCTTATTGTTTAACTTTAATAATAGTTTGCTATGAAGTGGGCCCAAACAGTCAACTTCTATCCTCACTATAAGAACCAACACACCATAGATTCTGGAATTGGCTATGCAGTGCTCAAAACAGTCCATATTTATTAATTAATTAAAAATAAACATACAATACATTCTTCATTCTTTATTTTTTATTAATTAATAAATACGATCAAATGACCGTTTTGAAGCCATGGACCCTCTCCCCTCGTCCTAAAATATGTATTCTTATCGAAAAACTCAGTGTACATTAATTGTTCGGGTACTAGTTCTTATAAGAGAACGGCTCATATGCATCCAATTTAATAAGCGTGTTCATTATTCAATGTTCTAATATCGGGCTCAGTGTCTTTCTCATGCCCATTAATTTCATCTCTATCTTGTCATTAAACCCTAAAACAGAAACATCTCTATAAACAGATGGGAAATCAATCGTGGTAGCATCAACTAAGACTCAAGCGGTGCGTGGAATGAGACAGATTAAGGAAACATAAAGTGTTTCTGCAACGATCATTTCGTTCCCAACTGACAAATTTCAGAACTGAGTATGGGGGCCATTCACATTCTCTTTTGTTTAATAGCTATTATTTTCTCTGCGGTTTACCCAGTAAACTCTCGAGTCTTGCCACCAACCAATGCAACTCAAGGTTTAAACTACAACACCACATATGCTCATCAAGATCGTACAGGTATCAAATTTAATCTTTCGTCACTTAAATCTATTTAAGTATTGATTGAATCCATCTTTGATGTTTTGTTGAGTGATTAAGGAGTGAGATTGTGGTTGATGAATATTGCCATTGTTGTTATTTAGTTCCAAGTGGGCCGAACAATCCATGCAAGTTTGAGATGCTGGTATCACGCACCGAGGATTTCGGAGGAGGGTATATGGAATTCGTGATGGTGACAAATAGTTGTCCATACTGCCCAGCATATGATGTTGTGATCGACTGTTCGGTGAGTTATGGAGCAGGAGCGAAGTGCAAGGTGAAGGATGGGTATCCTTTGTATGAGAACGAACAGTGGGCCATGCATTACAAGGGTCGCTATGGTCAGTTTCCTGTGTTGTCTGGGGAATATCGTAATTGTGGATCTTGACAACATTCAATGCTCTCTTCGATTTGATTTTGAATAGGCTGCATGTACGCCGATAAGATTTGCTGTAAATGTCCCAAACATGAATAAAATTGCAATGCGATTTTGGTAGCATGAAATGGAGAATGTGATTTGGAGGAAATGTTTTCCTTCTTTGTTTTGTTTCGTTTTGTTTGAAGTGTGTCTTAAGATAGAAATGAGAGGAGGATAATGGCATAGACGAGGATGGCAATGATTTACTTTGGTTCATGTGGCTGGGCGTAGGATTTGATGGTCACCTTTGCATGTTCTATGAAAAATTCATGGCGTTTTGGTTCGTTTAACTGTTTCTCGGTTGATGATAGAAGAAAAATATAAACAGTAAAAATAAATTGTTAACAAAAATGTTCTTTTGGATTGTCTTATTATATATACATACTAAAATATTAGAATAAATTTAGGGTTTTCAAATTTTTGATATATCTGGTTTAGAAGTATTCGTTTTCAAAAATGTATTTGAATAGAAGTAAGTCTTTTTGATAAAATAATTAAATAAATAGGGATTTTTCCGACCTTCTATAGTTTTTCGTTTTTAAAGTTACATGTTTAATCAAAGATAAAAGATACATCGTGAAAAAAATGTATATATAAGAAAACAAAATAATAGTTAAATGTGTAATGAGTTAAAATATATTTTTGTATATTACTATTTTTTTTATAGATAAAATTAAATGTTTTAAGAATCAATTAAATAGGAATTTGATTAAATAAATAATTATTTATAATTAAAAAATGTATTAAATATAATTTAATAGAGTATGGATTATAGATTTTGAGTTTAGGAATTTTTTGTATGGTTGATATTTGTTAAGTTAATTTGGAACTAGAATTGAAATTAGAGAAGATTAAGTAGTCATTTAAAAGAAAACAAGATTATCTATTCCTAGTGATAACTTTTCCTTTTTTTAGTTTGATGTTGTGTAAAGAAATATTAATTTAATTGTAATGAGTAAGATTTTACAATGCTAAAATTAACACATTAAATATTTCAATACTAAGAGTATTATTTTTATGAATTGGTATGATTATATATATATATATATATATATAAGAATTAGTTCTAGTGTTTAGTTCATCTAGTTATCTCTTTGGATCAATTATGTGACATGAAATAAATTTAGTTCATGTCATCCCCTTTAAGTTGACTTAAAAATATAACATTTTAAATTATGTTTTATGATGTTGTATGAAAGAACAAATAATGATTCATTTTAATACTTGATTTAAATTCATCTAGAGACATTCATGTTACATCCATACACAACATGACTAGAGTATCAAAAATATATTCTTAGACATCTTGCAAGGTTTCTTTTTTTCTTTGATCTTTTTCTCACCCATTAAATTGGTCCATCCAAGAGGTTTTCCAAGAGATAAACACTCTACCTTCATTGAAAGTGTTTGTGAACACTACTAGTCAATTATTATAAGTCCAAGAATATAGAAAAAGCTTTGATTGTAGGTACAAAGTTTGAAATTCTTGGAGATTGATTTCATGGATAAATTGTCAATTGTATAAATTGGTGTCAATTGTGCATTATGACTTTGATATGGGTTGATTATAAACCACAAAACTACCTACACTAAATTCAAAAAATGACCTAGTTTACATAATCATTCTTTTTTACTCTAACACATCGAAGAACAAAAGATTATGAGTTGCAATTTAAAAGCTATGATCAAAATAGAGGACACTTATCTATTGAGCATTAAAATCACCAAAACATTTTTACTTTCATTTATAAGTTTTCAAAGTCTATACCATGATCTATCATAGCTCTAAATCAGATTAAATGAATTATGTCTATTATCATACTACATAAAATTAATTTTTATAAAGAAAAATATATATTTTACATCTTATTAACCCTGGATTATCTTATTCCCTTAGGGTTTATCTATTCTATAGATATAAATTTTCATTATTGTTTATTATTTATTTTAGATATGGTTAAAATTTAGATCTACCCTCTTCTTGGTTGTTCATTTCTATATTTTCATTAGGGATTATTTTTATATTGGATATTTATTTGATTCTTACCCACCCACCTTCTGTGTAATGAATATCCTCACATATCACAGAATCTTATATATCCTTTCTTTCAATCTCTTCATCTACCTGTTACACATTTTTATGTGTTCATACCTATTGGTACATTCAATCTCTCAATATTTGATACTCATGTATTTATTTTTTTGGTGATTAGGTGCTTCATACACCTTGCAAGTCCTATTTTTGGATTATTTATTTATTTATATATTTATTAATTATTTTTTTCTTATTTTGTATATAGAGAATCTTCCTTTGAAGTGACACTTTTGGCCATGTTTTTCTATCTTGTGTCATCATGATCTATAAAATATTTTTATGACATTATTAGTTGTGAGAGTTGTCATTGAAAAAATCCTATGATTATTGTAAAAATTATGGTGTTAGAGAGTTACAAAGGGGATTAGAAAGCTTGACACACTTATGGAATATGTTATGACACATCATCAAGCATATTTTAGTATAGATAATGAGTCCAAAATAGGATTGGGTCATTATAATTGTTACCATGGTATTTTGGCACCATATTTGGAACCATGGTAATTTATTTTAGTAGTTTTTAGTCCTTAATTATATATATTTAGGGCTTGAGATCAAGGAATAGAGGATATTTTATTGAAAGGTTATACTACTATATTTTAACTAGAGGAGTAAGGTATTAACCTCCATGTTAAGGCTCAAATATTGATATTATTTAGTGATTATTATTATTAGAAATACATTAGTTTGATGATTTGGAGGCTAGATTTTTCTTGAAATGGTTTTTCAAAGGTATATATCTTTCTCACTTTTCTTATGTGTTGTTATTTCTCATTTTTACTCATTTAAACGTGCTAATTTACATGAATAAGATAAAATATTTACAAGTTTTTCCTCATAGGGTTAGTGTCAAAAAATTTTGCATCTCATTTCCATATTATGGGTATAAGTTTATGTGTGCTTGTATCAAGATTATTTTGGGTTTTTAGATGTTATAGTACTAGGGGTTCATGTGTGGTATTTTTCTTTTTACTTTGTATCAAATCCATGATTATGGTTGTAGTAAGGTTTTCATTTTGTGTGATCCCAATCCTTGATCTAGTGTAAGTTTTATGCTTGATTGTATTTTCAAAGAAAATAATCATGGAAAGTACTTGTAGAATTAGAACATGGAGGATATTGGAGTTGGTCATGTGGTTGAATGTTGTTGATCTAGATTATTTTCTTGCACTATGGAATTTTCCTCTAGTCTTGTGGCTTTAGAATATCTATAGTGGATACTTGGTTTTAGTCCCTAGTTACATGAGAAATAACTAGTTTGTTTCCCTTTTCATTGCATGAGTGATATTAGGGTTATATGTCTCTCACATGTGTTTGAATGTGCTTGCACATTGGTGCATGTTGTATATTGATGCTATACTAGGTTTACATGGATGGATACATGTGTTACATGAGGTTTCATGTGTGGCTTCATTAGGTCAATGTTGTAGATTCATGGTTTTAAATGTATAGATTGTATATTCTTACACACCATTGCATGTAGTTTGTATTTTATTAGATACAAGTCACATGTGCTTGTGTGTTGATGCATGTTATGGATATATGTTACACTAAAGGTTTATGGATGTAAAAATATGTTGTATGTTGGTGTATGTGGTTGCACATGTCATTTCATTAGGTGCATATTATAAATTAATGTTGTTTAGGACCTACATGTTATATATTTTTTATAGTTGGGCATTTGGAGTAGAATTTTTATGGTGTTTCAAGTATTGTAATAGATTTAAATTTTCAATGATGGATTTACATTTTTTATATTTAATGAAAATCTATGTTTTTATATATCTAAGGAGATGTTGTTTAGGTTAATACTAAATGGTGATAGTTACATATTTGTATGCATGTTTAATGTATGGTTTGAGGATATTGGTTATAACCTTTTTATTCTACAAGTTTTGTTGATATTTTGGGATTCCTAAGTTGAAGTTGTTCCCTATTGCATGAATTTGTGATATTTTGGATCTAATGTTAGTGTTGTAAGAGAATCTACATGTTATCTCTATTCTTATTATCATTCATGTAGAAGTCCATCTATGAATTTTTGGGTCTACATTAATTAGTGGATCCATTTTATGCTTTGATATCTATGCGATAAGTTTTTTTTATGCCTCTGAGTTGTCTAGATAACTCAAATGTGGGCTATCTTTACCCCTTCTATAGTTTTAGTTTTCATAGTCTTTTGTGTAATAAAATGATGTTGTAGATTATTTATATGCCATAGAATTATATATTTTTATTAGTTGGATTTTTGACCACCATGCTACATTGGCATGCAACAACATTATTTCTACATCTAATATAGTGAGGGTAACTTGTAACATCATGGTGATTACTTACAACATAGTTGTTGTTATATGGAGCCTAATTAGAACTGGAGATTAAATTTTCCCCACTTTTATCTGTGTGGTTTACCCCAAACATATTTAACCAGGGTTTGGGGGTAGTGCCCCTAAGATGAGGTCAAGGTGTAACACCCCTTGCAAGGTCTAAGGGCAACGCCAGTAGTGTGCTCAGTGTCATGATATAGAGCAGGGTCAAGGGGTAGCACCCACGAAACCTCAAACAACTTTTATTATTGTATAAAGGTGTCAGGAGTTATTTTTTCTATTGGTCAACATAAGATATCCTATTTTTTAACTGACATAAGTCTAGATAAAATGGCTAAGGGTTAGGGTTTTCATTGATATTGTATTATAACATTTGTAGCATTATTGAATTGCAAGTATTTTTGGCTATAATCAGCTTGACTTACTAGATAATAATATTGGACTCTTTATTGGTGGATGTAGCCCGAGTTTGGGTGAACCACATTAAAATTATCTCTCACTATTATTATTTTTGTATATTTTTTATTCCTTTATTTAATCTTTATCTGTATTTAATTGATATCTTCTAAATGAAATTCCTAACAATTACTATCAGAGTGAGTTGTGTTTGATTATCGTTTGTAGGAAGGTCTCACAGTTGAGTGGGAGTATTATGATTAAGTGGGAGTAATGGTGGATGAAGGTAAATTAAAGGTAGATAAATTCAATGGGTAGAATTATCAGTTATGGAAGATGCAAATGGAGTATTATCTCTATCAAAAGGATTTATGGAGGTCTTTAGAAGGAATAGGCAATAAATTTACAACAATGAATAGTGAGGATTAGGATCTTTTGAACATAAAAGCATTGGGAACCATTTGGTTGTGCTTGGCACCATCTATGGCATTCAATATAATATAAGCGAAGACAATAGATGAACTGATGAAAGCTTTGGCTATATTGTATGAAAAACCATCACCTTCAAATAAGGTATTTCTCATGAAGTGTCTACTTAATCTAAAAATGATTGAAGGTGGATCTATGACAGATCATTTAAATGAGTTTAATAAGAATACCAGTCAATTAACTTTTGTAAATGTAAAATTTGATTAATTTAGAGCTCTTCTGATATTATGTTCTTTTCCTAAAAGATGGAATAGTTTGGTAATGGCGGTTAGTAATTCTATTTTTGGTTGAAATACCCTAAAATTTGATGATGTTATTGGTCTTATTCCAAGTGAGGAAATTCATAGGAAAAGCTCAGGTGGATCCAAATTAGGTAGTGTTTTGAATGTAGAAAGTAGGGGTAGATCAAAGGAGAGAGGAAAAGGTTTTGGAGGTCATGGGAACTCATGAGGAAAATGTAAGGACAAGAGGTCCCAATCCAGAGGACAAAAGGATTGTAGGTACTGTGGGAAACTAGGTCATCTAAAGAAAGATTGTTGATCTCAGAAGAATAAAGGAGACAAACAAGAAGGAAATAAGGAGGAAAATGTGGTAAGTAATAAATTTGAAGATGATGCTTTGAACCTTACCCTAGATACTACTGATGATTCAAGGGTTTTAGATTTAGGGGTCTCATTTCATGCTACACCACATAGAGGTTATTTTCTTGATTATGTCCAAGGGGATTTTGGGATGGTTTATTTGGGAGATAATGAACCCTACCAGATTGTTGGAAATGGAAGAATTAAGATTAAGTTGTAGAATGAAAATCATTGGCTACTAGCTGATGAAGGTTGGATAGTTACTTTCAGTGATAAAAATTGGAAGGTTTCAAGAGGTTCCTTAGTAGTAGCAAAAGGTGTGAAAGTAGGCATCTTATATATTTGTACAATTCATACTATTATTTCTACTTTAGTTTTTGTAGAGAAAAAAAAAACAAGTTTAGGAATAGTTGTTACAAGTTTGCAGGAAGAGACTAAAATAGTTGTTGCTAGTTCTAAGACAACACTATGGCATAACAAACTTGAGCATATGAGTGAAGAAGGTGTGAAGGTACTTCATTCTAAGAAATTTTTACCAGGTCTAAAATGTATTAATATGGATTTCTGTGAAAGTTGTGTGTATGGAAAAAAAAAGTGAGTTAGTAAAGGATGGAAAGAAAAAGAAAGATGTAAAGTTGGAGCTTGTGCATACATATGTATAGGGACCAGCTCAAGTATCTTCTCTTGGTGGCTCTCCATATCATGTTACATTCATATATGATACAACTAGGAATGTTTGGATTTATTTTCTTAGGTAGAAATCTAATGTATTTGAAACATTTAAGAAATGGAGAAGCTTGGTTGAGAATGAGATGGGTAATATATTAAAATGTCTCAGATCTGATAATGGTGGTGAGTATTGTAGGAAATAATTTGAATATTATTGTTCCTTTAATGGAATTCGTAGGCAGAAAATGGTTCTAAGGACTCCACAAGAAAATGGAGTGGTTGAGGGCATGAATAAGATAATAATGGAGCATGCAAGGAGGATGAGATTGTATGCTGGGAGCTCTACCTTTAAACATGTGGGAATAGGTTGTCAATACTATTGTATATTTAATTAATAGAGGTCCTTCAGTTCCTTTGGGTTGTGGTATTCCAGAGGAAGCATGTAAAAGTAAGAAGGTGATTTATTCTTTTCTCAAAACCTTTGGATGTGAAGCATTTACACATGGATTCTAAAAATAGAACCTTGAAGCTAGATGAAAATAAAAAAAATGTATCGTCGTTGGATATGACATTGATGAATTTGGTTATAGGCTTTGGGATGTTGCATTCAATGAGAAGTTGATTTACAAAGATCAATTGTAGCAGCATGAGAAGAAAGAAAATGATTTTTGTGGTGTTGGATGATACTCTAGATAGTGATGTTCTATTAGTTCCACAAAATCTAGTGAATGTTAGACGGTGAATAAGGCTAAGTAGAACAACAATAGGAATAGGTTCAGGAGGTTCCACAAACTCTATTTTTAGGAGGTTCCATAATAGCAACAAGAAATACCACAAACTCTAGTGAATGTTAGATGGTCAACAAGGCTAAGTAGACCTCCTGAAAGGTTTTCTCCCTCTTTGTATTCTATTTTGTTAGAAGATGCTAGTGAACAAGAAGGGTATGATGAAGCTATGCAACTAGATATAAAGGTTCAGTGGGAGATTGCAATGAACAATGAAATGAACTCCTTGTTGAAAAATAAAACTTGGGAATTATGTAAGTTGCTTGTAGGTAAAAAGGATTTACCGAACAAATGGGTTTATAGGATAAAAGAGGAAGATGGAGGTAAGAATATATTTAAAGCCAGGTTAGTTGTAAAAGGATTTTCATGGAAAAAATGCATTGATTTTGATGAAATTTTTTATCTGGTTGTTAAAATGATTTCTATTCGTATTTTTTTAAGTACTGTGGTTGCTAAAGATTTGCATTATGAATAGCTAGACATGAAATCTACCTTTCTCCATGGTGATTTGGAGGAGATATATATGGAATAGCCCCAAGGATTTGATCTCAAAGGTAAGGAGAAATTGATATGCAGATTGAAGAAGAGTTTATATGGCTGAGCAAGGCTACAACAGGCGTAATTCTGACCATTGTGTTTATTTTAAGAGGTTGGAAAATGACAACTACATTATTTTATGTTTATATGTTGATGATATGCTTGTAGAGGGGTCTAATATGGATCACATATGTGAGTTAAAACATCACTTAGCCAAATCATTTGCTATGAAGGATTTGGGGGCATCAAAATAGATCCTTGGTATGAGAATTTGTAGAGATAGGAAGAGAAAAAAATTGACTCTATCTTAGGTTGATTATGTCGAAAAGGTGTTACAAAGATTCCACATCCAAAGAATGCAAAAGTTTTTAGTACACCTTTGCCTAGTCATTTGAAATTGACTAAAGAGATGTGTCCAAAGACATAAGAGGAGGAAGACAAAATGTACAAGGTACCATATGCTTGAACTATAGGAATTTTAATATATGCCATGGTATGCATGAGATTAGATATCATACATGTTATAGGAGTCGTAAGAAAGTATATGAGTGATCCCAAATTGGAGAATTGGAATGTAGTAAAATGGGTTCTCTGGTACTTGAGAGGTACATCCAATAAAATTTTATGTTTTAGGGGCTCTAATACTGATTTAGTAGATTATGTAGATTCAGATTTGGTTGAGGATATTGATACCTAGCGAAGTACTATAGGTTATGTCTTTACTGTAGGTGGGACAACAATGAGTTGGATCTCACAATTGCAAAAGGTGGTTGCTTTATCCAAAATGGAGGAAGAGTATGTAGCTACAACAGAGGAAACTATGGAGATTATACAACTACAATATTTTGTGGAAGAATTTGGTAAACAATAGGCCAACAACTATTTTCTTACAGATAGCTAGGTTGCCATACATCTTGTAAAGAATTCTATGTTGCATTCAAAGACCAAACACATATAGTTGAGTTATCACTTCATTCGGTTGGTGTTGGATGATGGACAATCAAGGTTGGAAAAGATACATACAAATCACTAAGGTAGTGACAAGGGAGAAGTTGAGCTCCTCTTCAGCTTTGGTTGGTCTTCAAGACTAAAAATAATAAAATCAAAATAGCGGGGTCTAGGTTGCTTATTTCTAGTGGGACCTACAGGATCAACGATGTTATGATCAGTCTCCAAGTGGGAGATTTTTGTTAAATGGAGGCTAATCTGACTCAAGGTTAAATTTCTACACTTTTATCGGTGTGGTTTCCCCCCAAATTATTTAACAGGGTTTTGGATAGTACCCCCAAGATAGGGTCAAGGGGCAGTGCCCCCAAAATATCTCATGATTTTTTATTATTTTATAAATGCGTAGGGAGTTATTTTTCTATTGGCTAACATAAAAAACCCCTATTTTGTAATTGACATAAGTCTTGATAAAAGGCTAAGGGTTAGGGTTTCCATTGACATTGTATTGTAGTATTTGTAATGGTATTGAGTTGTAAG
>VDFB02139542.1:0-29064 GCA_007258455.2 Sequoia sempervirens | reverse complement strand
CATCCTTTAATCTTTAGATGCCTCGTAGTGAGGTTATCATAACGGTTTTCCTCGCGACTCCTCCTCGAGCTCAATGATGTGCTCTATCCTCCTCGCCCGAGGTCTACCCGGGCGGAATATCACCTAACACCTTGTCATCAGCGCTTGATTCTCAACTTCCTAATGTTAGGATGATATTCTGCCTTTTGCTGTCCCTCCCAGAAGGTGCTAAAATGACACTCAAGTAGCTTCCACTCTACCATGTCATGACGCATGAGCCGCTCCATTCGGCGAAAAGAAATTGTTTTAAGGTCGCTGTCCCGTATTGCCTTAAGTATGTGTGTCTTCCCGTCGACCTCAAAACGGATCTCCATGTCTTTGAGATGAAGTGTAACCTCCTCCAATGAATGTAACCACTTCATTCCCAAGACCAAATCAATGTCCCCCATATTAACAACGTAATAATCTGCCTTGAACTCATAATTGTTCAAGCGTAAGGGGAGATCCTTAATCATGTGCTCCCATCTCAAAGTGTATCCATCTGCCACTTTGACTCTGATGCCCTCGAACTCTTCAGTAATGAGTCCTCGTTTCTCAACAAACCTAGCATCTATGAAATTATGCGTGGCTCCTGTATCCAATAGGGTAATGACCCTCTGTCCTGCTAACACACCGCGAAGCCGAAAAGAACCCTCCTGCTGAATGCTAGATAAACGGGCCTCCTGTACCTGAAGCTCGGGCTCTATCTCTGCTCTAGGCTCTGGAGCCTCTGACTCTGAATCATCTGAATGCTCTGGTTGTTCGGAATTTTCTGATTCGGAGTCCTCATAATACGCCCACATCACACGATTTGCCTTGCCCTTAGGTCTTAGAGGACAATCGTGACTGGCGTCATATGGTCCCTTGCAGTAGAAGCAAAGCTTCTTCCTGCGAAGGTCATTCAGGGCCTCACGATCCAAAGGTGGGAATGCTGATTTACCTTTTGAATCGTTTTTATAATCTGATTTGTCTTTGTTATAATAAGATTTATCCTTATTTTTATTAAAGCCCTTATTATCTCTGAATGATGAAGAACCTCTGGAGTTGAATCTACTCGACGGGGCTGCGAACTCCATGTTACGTGCTTTCTTCATCGCCTCCTGTAATGACGAAGGATCAAAGGCTTTGATCCAGCCTCTCAGTGGCTCGGTCAAACCCTCCATGAAAAGTACTACCAATCTCCTCTCTGATATGCTTGGAACCATGACGGATAACCTCTGAAAGTCACTGATATAAGACTCTAGACTGCCACTCTGCCTCAACTGTGCTAAGTCTCTGAAGTAGGTTTCCGGATCCTTCCTGTCAAACCTCTCAACCAATCTATCCACGAACTCCTGGTATGTAGTGATCCTGTCGTGCTGTAAAGTCACCATGCCGTGGTGCCACCAGTCGTATGCCACTCCCTCGAGGTGCAGTGTAGCATATCTAATAGCATCTCTCTCAGCCATCGGACGCAAAGTGAGGAATGTATCAAGCTTGCTAATCCAAACTTGGGCTGTCATCTTCCCACTACCATCAAACATCACCAGATTAAGCCTGTTGGTTGCATGTTTGAGATAGTTATTCTGCTGTCGGGGTCTCCAATCCTGTCGAGCCCTGTTGTGTTCTCGCCTCTGTGTGATAAAACGGTCAAAAGTGATCCGTTCTCTGACTGCAGGAGGTATCAACTCCCACTCCTCGTTCGCTTCCATAAGGTTATCAGCAAACAAATCCTCGTGCTCCTCACCTGGTATAGCCTCATCGGGCTTCTGTCTCGTGAAAGTAGGCCTAGTAGGCCTATCTGCTGTCCGTGACACTGTCCTAGGAGCTCTCCGTGATCCTGCCTCACTCCTGTCATCGTCACGATGTGGTGACGGTCTCCTCGGAGTACCCACCCTCAGAAGTGCCACCGCTAACTACCGCAATTACCGACTATCGTTGACCTGCACGTAGATCTCTGAGTGCATGCAAGACCTCTGCATCGTCCTAATCTCTGTTATTCTGTGGGATCTCTGTCCTAGGTATATCTGTTCTCTCAGCCCTATCATTCCTGTCAGCCATGTTTTATGGCTGCCTGCTCAAACTGCGTTGCCTTTCAATCAAAACACGTCTGCGAGTATAATACCTGTATGTATCAAATTCCTCTGGCTGCATGTGATGGCTAAACCCTCAGGATGGCAGGATTTAGCTCTGATACCACTGTAGAAACCCTAGTTTCCCCTGATACTGATTCTGACTGAGTTTTTAGGTTTTTCTGAAGGTTTTTGATTTTTTTTGCAATTTTTGAGTTTTTGAGCAATTAATGAATGGTACGATTTTGCTTGAAAATAAATGATAAATTCAAATAAAATATTTAACAACCAATACAGATAGAAATAACAACTGCTACTGAAGGCGTTTCTTTTATTGTTCAACTGGAATCAATACAAAGAATATTTGATAGCATGCAATGATAAAATATCAATTTTTATTGTAAAAACCTGGTAAACCAGCAACAGCTGAAGGTACAGATTTGGTACGGCTGCACTGATGATCTTCTCCTTCTGTCTGGTAATCTCCAAAACCTTCTGGAACCCCAGCGCCCTTATTGATGCAATCTGGAAGTCAAAAAAGAAGGCGTCTCTCTTGCTTTGAAAAGTACGGCCCCTTCAAATGGTACGGCCTGCTGTACAGAGGTACGGCTGACAGTAAACAGCATTAAATAAAAGTACGGCCTCCAAAACAATTGTCTAAACCTCTTGATATGGTGCGCCTTGAAGAATGGACGACTTCTGGATGCAAACACTGAATAAACTCTGAAGATTGAATATTCTCTGAAGCTCTGTGATTTCCTCTGCCTGAAGAAACCTCTGCTGCAATAAATCAAGTGGTATTTCACACCCTCTGAATTGCTTCCGCTGGAGATGGCTCGTTCCCCAAGGAATTCGAACTAGAAACCCTAAAGTCTCTTGCTCAGATCAATTTGATCAGTTCTCAAAATTCAATAATCACATAATGGCTCAAAACCCAAGGCAAATCCACTAATAAGCTGAAAAGTGCGATTTCCTTAAGAATAGGGTTTTAATTAAAATTTGACTTTTAATTCTTTTAATTCTCCATAGTCCTCAGCCAAATATTTAAATCATATTTTAATTGCCAAATAGGCCCCTTCTGATGATGGCGCACCCCTCAATGAGAAATCACTTAAGTTATAATTTTAAATTATAACTTTATATTATAATCATTAAATAATTAATATTTAATTAATGCAATTAAATATTAATATCTTCCTCGATACTCATCCGATGACTGATCTGTCTGAAGCTGACGAACTCTGAAGTGATTCCGAATACTGCCAAAGCCATACTGCTAAAAATAGCAGGGGTCCCACGCTGCCTGCCAAGAACTGCTAAAAATAGCAATTCTGCAAAAAGTCTCCGATCGAGCCAAAACGAAAGACTACTGATCAATCTCTGCTGACTGAAGCTGAGCCAAGCTCCCAAGTGACCCTCTATCCAATCTATCGGCCTACGAGGGTCGTGTGATAGGCCAATCCTGTACTCCGAGAGATGTCACTGAGAAGGGGACATGACATAGCGTTTCGAGAAGAGTCAACCGAAAATTATAAAAGGGAGCCTTTGGTTATCATTGAGATTATCTTTTGTCTACAGTATTGTTATGCTGCCGGTGTGGCTCTGGAATTGCTTCGAGGAATGAAGGCCTCCTAGCTCGGGCATTACTTCTTGCTTGCAACACAGCAACTAGTGGTGATTTAGTATAGTTTGTGAGTTTCATTGGAATTTGTGCATTGTAATCAGCATTGTGACTCTTTAGTTTCTGATTTTTGCAAATTAGAGATTCTCAGTTTTGCATTTTAGCTACAGCAGATTGGTGTTTTTATTCGTAAATCAAAAAATACAAAAACATTGCTTCTGGCTATTGCATAAATCTATATGTTTGTAAGGGGCGCGTCAATTCTCCAATTTCTAGATTTTTTAGTTAAGCTTTGGAATTTTAAGAAGTCGAACTTCTGGCTGGGCCGTACCATCTGCCTTTGCTTGGATTTTCGTGCATAAATTAAATGGAGGGTTTTGATCAGCTTTCAGTGTTCTAATTGAGTTGCCATCATACTAGCATCATTTTGAAATCTGTCTCATGAGATTTGATGAAGTTTTGAGCAAGTTGTGAGTGAAATTGTGAAGTACAGGGCTGCTGTTCGTGCACAGGGAAATCTGGACTGTCATAAACCAGCATTTGAGGTTGGTCTGTTTAGTGCCCTTTCAGATCTAAGCTTCATTCATTCAGTAAAGGATACTCTGATGAATTGTTGTAACTTGATTTATAAGTTGATTCATATTTCTAGCAAGATATTATCATTCATATTGTAAACTGACAGTATAGTTATTCTTGCTCGTCATAGTTGTAATGTTCAGCTGTTCGCTCAGTATTTGCTATTGTATTTAATTTACCTCCGCCCTATGGTAGCTACTTTCCCAGTTCGGGTTAGAAAGCACATTCTGGGTGTTGAGTCCTTTCAGCAATTCAGTTATTTCTTTCAAGCATTGTTATTTGTAATACTCCGCCATATGGTCGCCCCTCACTCCATACTGGATTGGGTAGCACATACTTGGTATCGAGTTCCCTTTCAGTACTTAGTGTAGAAGACCCTCTGACCATATGCTCACCATCATCGGCGCCATTCTTGGTTAGAGTTCCTGCATAAGCAATTTGATTAAGATCCTCTGACCAATGCTCACACCTTGCCCACATCGGGATCCTGGTGTACATTCTGGTTAGAGTTGCTTCAGCACGTTTTGGTTTAGCTGCTAACCTTAACGGGTGCATTGGTTTGTAATTTATAATTTGAAAAAACGAAAAAATTTGGCTCGGAATATTTCATTCACCTAAATTCAACTCCTTCAGAATTAGAGGAATTCTACAAGGCCTGCACATCACGATTTTGGTGGACAATGGGGCTACACATAACTTCATTGATTCAGCATTAGTGGTGAAGCGGAAATTAACAACACAACGCTTTGAGGGGTTCAACGTCATGGTGGCAGGTGGTCATAACTTGGCATGCAAAAAGAAGGTTGCTCAATTAAGTATCACACTAGGCAATTATACTGTCACTGATGACTTCTATGTGTTGGATTTGGGTGATACCCATGCCATATTGGGTATTTAGTGGCTCTATTCATTGGGTGAATACTCACAGAACTTCAAGATGATGGAACTCAAGTTTAGGACAGCTAATGGTCGGAAAGTGGTGCTTAGAGGAAAGGTAGATAGAGCACCCAAGGTTGCATCATCCAAGCAAATGGAGAGCGTTCCCCATCATCAGGGTGTATCATGAGTAGCAATGGATGATATGGGTAGGAGACCACTCAGAGCGGGAGTAGATGGCATTCATGATGGTGGTGTTGACGATGTTTTTTCTGCATTAGGTGGTGAGTCATCTTTTGATGTTGGCAGTATGGTGAGGAATACACATGATCACTCAGGTATTCCATTAACATAGCCAGGAGACTTCCATCTTGATTGCATTATTAGGTGTGCTCATCAATTTGCCTTTGACCCACAGGTAGGGGACGTGACCATGACATTATTCACACAGCAAGCTGGGTTGAAGAAAAGGAGTTTGGGTTCACTCGGGTTCAACATACCGTTAACTTCAAGTGATGAATACAAACAGAAATTGGAGACTTGGTCCAACTGGATTCCAGGAGCTCTTTTGATGGATTGTTGGCTTCACAAATTGATGAGATTGAGCAGTGCCAGAGTCCTCAGCTTTGTTCAGAAGTGGTTAATAGGAGTTCTTCTCAGGATTATTTGGGATCCAAGCGGGTAGTGGATAGGCATACTCCAGATTTTATGGCAGTGGTCTTGGGATGGCAGTCACGGATTGCTCGAGGGCAAGCGATCTTTGGGAAGGGAGGACTATCATGTCCCCCATTTGAAGCAATAAGGAGAAATTATTAAATTAATTATTTGTAAGGTTATCAAGTAAATAAATATTAAAAGGTGACCTTATATTTAATTAATTTAATATTAAAGTGACTAAATAAAATAATTAATCATAAAGTCACTTAAGTGAATAAAATAATATTTTATTCTAAAAGCTTCTTGAACACTTGGTGAAAATTCTTTATAGGGAGCTTTTGTCTTTACATTTGGGCATCTTGGTTGTTGACATCTTTTCTACTACATTGGTGAGCTTGAATGCTTAGCAATTTGGCTAGAGTGTTGAAGACTCTAGGGTTCCATTTTCGTTTGTGAAACACCAAACCTAGCTGGTCATTTTGGGAGGAAATATTCTAGTCTTCTCATTGGTGCAAATTTAGTGGCCAAAGGCCAAATTTGGTGGAAGATAAATAAATCCATTTGGGGAAAAGATTATCAGATTTCATTGAAGGATACTTTCAGTTGGCATCATCTATTTGAGGCAGCATTGGCAAGGATCGACTTGTGATTGGAAGATATCTGCAGATAAGAAAAAAGTAGAAAAGACACGAAGCTGCTTAAAAGACACCTTCAGAAGTTTTCAAAAGATTATAAGGTCAGCTACCGTAGAAGATTATTTGGCTTAATGAGATTATCGGGTCTTGCTGAATGAGACAAAATTGGAAGCAATTGCTGACCAGGCAAATATAAACAAAGCCGAATAAGCCAAGGATTGGTGATTAGATTAAGGGCGACTTAATTTCTGGCACAGCTTATACCCTTGCAGCAAGTTCGATTTAATTATTGAAGCGTCTTAAACTTCGACTCTTGGAGGTGGCGCATCATCTAGTCAGCATTCAAAAATATTTAAACATTGCAATTCCCGTAAAGCCAATCATGGAGTTTATGATTAAGAAAGATTAAGGAAATAAAGACGTCAGAACAGGACAAGGCGCTGGAGAAATATCAATTATATCGGTAGCTGCTTCTATCGTGAAGAGTCAAAGCTGTGGACTCTTGGGAGACACCCTGAGGAGTTCGATTCAAAGAACAATTCAATCTGGGTGATTCAATGATGCAGGTTCCTTATATATTGCCTTTGCAATCATAATATTATTCCCAGTTGTGTCGATAGGTTCTTACTTTGTTGTATTGCATGAAAACATCATTGGAGTCTTGTTGGACAGTCAGCATTAATATTATTGAGTCTAGCATTTTTTAAATGATTAAATCGCTGCCCTGAACAGTAGTTTGTAATCACATAAGCTTATGTAAATGATGGCCTTGCACTATAGTGTGATCGCTGTATTGTAACTTTGACAGCAAATCTGCATTAAGAAATTGTCTCAAGTTCTAAACTCAGTCAATAGAATAGTGTGATGGAGTTTGCATAAGAAGTATTTGATAGAATGCCTTACTTCTGTAACTGAATGAAAATTTTGTCTTTTAGTAGTTTGAAACAGCAGAAGACTATCTTGCATTGTATCTATTTCCATTTACAATTGCTTGCAAATTTAGATAAGACAGTTAGATGCTTTTTCTACATTATAGCATCAATCCTAACAGGAAAACAAAACAAGATATCATTACCAGCCTTAAGAAGCTTACATGCTAACTGTTTGAAGAAATATCCAAGAGCTAAAACAGCAAATTTACGTCAGATTAAGCAAGGGACATTACATAATAATATTTTAAATTGGGCACAATTACTTTATTTTCAAATAGCCAACTAAAATATTATTACAAGGTTTATATAATAATTAAATAAGTGTTTTAACACTTTATTCAATATGTAATTCAAAAAGGCCTTGAGTGTAATTTAAAAACTATTTTTAAATATTTCAAGGAAAAAGTAAATTAAAATAAATTAAATTAAATTAAAAAAGGACCCAAAGTATGTAATGTCCCCATTTAAAGTAAAATCAATTTGCGGACAATTAGCCAATTCACTAAGTTTTCTTGTAGGCTAATTGGTGAGAAAGGGAGAACTCCAAAGTTCTTAGAGAGTACAGGTTCAGTTTAGCAGAGTTGTTATTCATGGCAATGAGTTCAGTTGGTTATGTGGAGCCTCTTAATGCTTTCGGAATTGATTTTCAACCTTTTGGGAGCTCTCCAAACTTCTTGGAGGAACAAATTATTTTTAGTAAGTCAGCCAATTGCCTTTGGTCATCATCCTAAGTCTTTAGTATCACATTGGTATGATCAGAATTATATATCATTTGGATACTTTCCGCAACTCGGGTTAATTATTAAGTTAATAAATAATTATTCACTTAAGTTGTCAAATCTTGGAAATATTAAAATAACAACTTCGTGTAATAATTCATTTAAAAGGCATTTAAGTGTGCTTCAAGTTGGACGCCTAGGCACAAGGGGGTCTTTTGCACATAATGAATTATTTAATTTGAAAAAAGCGTTTTTATAGGGAAAAAAATGTAAAGCAAAATGTGTTTTTTCAGAGAAAAGAAAGAAAAAAAAAACATTTTTTTCAAAAAAGCCAACAAAAAGCCAAAAAAAAAACAACTCTTCAAAAAAGTAACGAAAAAAACTATAAAAGGAGGTTGAGGGCTCATTTGAAAGGTTAGCCATGTTATGTTATTTGCTTTTGCTATTGAAGAGAACATAGACTTTTTCTAAATATTTTGAGGATGAAACCCCCCCTAACTAGTTAGTGTGATTTCATCCAAGAATCGGCAGTGAGCTGCAAAGAAGAGTTCCAGTATTTGGGTTGCAAGTATGCAATTTATTATGTGTTTTCAGTTGCATATTTTCGTGTGTTTGCTATCAAATTTTAAAAGTTATTGCTGGTATGGGGGCACCAAGTCCTTCCTAGTCCTTTCTAAACAGTTTGGTACTAAGATTTTGATTTTTAGTGGAGTTGTGATGCATGTAGTGGTGTTGTACCTACTGTATGAAATATTCCGAGCCAATTTTTTTCAATTTTTTCAATAACAGTTTACAAACCAATGCACCCGTTAAGGTTAGCAGCTAAACCAAAACAATGTTGAAGCAACTCTAACCAGAATGTACACCAGGATCCCGATGTGGGCAAGGTGTGAGCATTGGTCAGAGGATCTTAATCAAAATGCTTATGCAAGAACTCTAACCAAGATGCGTCAGCGAACGAGCATGTGGTCAGAGAATCCCTACAATCTAATATACTGAAAGCACACTCGACACCAAGTATGTGCTGCTAAATCCAATGCGGAAATGAGGCGACCATATGGCGGAGATAATAGAAATTACAATGCTGGAAAGAGAAGTAAGCTAAAATGCTAAAAGTACTCGACACCCAGAATGTGCTTTCTAACCCGGAATGGGAAAGGAGCTACCATAGGGCGGAGATAAAGAAATACAATTGCAATTACAGAATGTAAATATGAGCATTACAAAACATGATTAAGCAAGATGAAAGAACTGCTGTCAGTACTACTGTCAGCTTACAATATGATAGAGAATTCACCTGCCAAGAGCATAGGAATTTGAAAGATTAGCATTACATCATATAAGAACTCTCCGTGGCTTGATTAGAGATGCCAGTTCAATAAATCTCTCAATGATCAAATAATAATACTGTTTTTCCACAAATCTGCACTTTTAAATAAAAAACCAGCAACCTAGGAATTCACCCATATGCTCATATCTCTCTCATTTCTCACCCAAATGATCTCAAATCTGATGCAATAGACCCTCAAAATGATGGCGCCTAACTTAGTAATAAGAAATGACATCTAAAAATGGTTATTAATTAATGACACGGATCCCGAGGCACTCCAAAAAGTGCGCCCTACAAGGAATGACGGATTTGCTTTATAAAATCATACGCTTCATATTAAAATCTGCAAATATTCATGAAGGGTCGCTTCCAACAGAGAAAACCAATGAGACAATACCCAGAACGACTCTTTGTGTATTTTATGACTTATGATTAAAAACATCAATCTGCTACAATGAATGTGCAACTCCAGAAAACCACTAATATGCATAAAACTGATTTACATATCCTCACAAAGACTAAAAATGCAGAAATCTCACAATAAAACATTCAAACTACACTATCTCACCACTAGTCGCTATCTTTCAAGCGAGAAGCAATGCCCAAGCTAGGAGGCCTTCATTCCTCGAAGCAATCCCAAAGCCAATCCGGCAGCATAACATTCCTGTAGATAAAAGATGCTGAAAAGAGAACCCAAGGCTTCCTTTTATAATTTGCTGTTGACCTTCTCGAAACCCTAACCTTCTTTTTTCAGAGTCAAAACCCTAATCCCAAGAGATGGCGTCCCACTTTCCCAAGCAATATTTTAATTATTACTTAATTTCTTCATTGAAAATTGGCATCCACTTTTGCTTGGAATAAATCTTTTAATAAAAACATAATTACTTCCTTTAATGAGGCGCCCACCCATAAAGAACCTCTTTTTAAAACAACTTAAAGTAAAGTTGCTAGGCCAAGGGGTCAATGTTTAAAATATAACATTAAACATGACTTCTTTAAAATAATTCAACTTATCACCTCAAACTGCATCCCGGGGCCAGAGTCTGAATACGCCAATTGAGTCAGCTGAAGAGGAAAGTCAACTGTGTCTGAGACCAACCAGTTTACTGCCAGAAATAGAATTTACTAAAAATAGTAAATTCCTGAAGATGCTCAGAATGCCAAGAAGAACATACCACTGCGAAGCTCTCTAAAAACCCAGAAAGAATCTGCCATTGAATCGACCAACCTCGAGCAAGAACATCCTTCAAAATAGGAAACCCTAATTTTACCTTCCAAGTAGCCTACGGGTCTCCGGAATAGGCCAACGGTCACTGGAAAGATCATGCTCGAGAAGGGGACTTTACACTGTACTGGCACTATATCAATGCCTGCACAAGTCTAATATCAGTTTCCAGACTGATATATTTTTCTTCCAGCATGTTGCGGTATGAAATATTCCCCTTAATTTTTTCCCAAAATTCAATAAACAAACTAGCAACAAGTCACTGATTAGCGTTAGCTCCAAAAACAAATCAGCATGGAAGTAACTCTAACCAAGAATGTTCACCAAGATCCCAATGTGGCGAGGTGATAGCATATGGTCAGAGGATCATTAGGAGTAAACTGAAATTACAATTCATCTGCTGATGCAGGCATCCACAAGCAGTGGGGATACTCCACTTATTCAGTGGGTGAGATTATTACATTATTAAAGGCGGCAAGCCAGCCATTTAAATCCTCACTTCCACTTAGTGGGGGGAATACGTCCACACAACCACTTATTTAGTGGGGGAAACTTACAATTAAGAAAATGATTATTTAAACTCAACCACTCAATCGTGGGAGTATGAAATTTAAACTAATTGCAGCAAATAAAATAAATAGCTGTTAGTACTACTAATCAGCTTTACAATGAATTAAACAGCTGCAAATAAGAAAGATATGCTTCCAAATCAATCAATGGTTAGAGTAACACTTCCTCTAACTCTTACAATACAATAATGATATAGAAATGAAGCTCAAACCAGCATTATATCAAAACTAACAAGTCTGATCAGAAATAGAGAATACAGAAAATCAGACCAGCAAACTGTACATCAATGAAATGCACATAACTTTATCAATTTACCTCCAAATTGAGTGCAATCAATTGCAATGAACCTCTGAAGGATAGGCGCCCATGTCATGATGATGAAACAGCTTCAAAAAGCAACCATTAATTTACTTGCACAATTCTCAATGCTCCCAACATGGTATGGCCCTTAGCAAGGGCGATTTTGCAAGAATAAAAATAAATACTTTGAAATAAATTCTGATCTTCTATGGGAAGGGGCGCCCAAGTGCTAGGAATCCATATCTTCAATACCCAGAAGCATATTAAAATCGTACAAAGAGCTGTTAATGAAAATCACCTTCAGCCATGAATGAACCAGCAAGCTCAAAAACTGAAAAATACTTCAAATTCTCCAACAATGAAGCTCAATGTGCACTTCTGAATGAAGCACACTCTCAATCCACCATCTAGGGAACCATAGTTTCAGGTCCGAAGAATGGAGACAAATTGCTAAGCTTTCCCTTAGCCGGATTCTGGATTTCAAACCAGCAGCATAACTTTACAATATTTCCAAAGATAATCAGCTCTTCAAACAGCAGCAATATATAAGCTTCAATTGGCAAATGAAGCAACAAGAGACTCTTCAAATTCCAAGAAGTTGAATCACTTCAACTTCCAAAAGGAATGCCACTTTAAGCATTTCACTTTTTGAAATAATAAAATATTAATCAACCTCTTTTAGGCATCCAACTTCACTTTGCAACAATAAAGCATTTAATAATTCATTAAATGCACCATTGACCCCTTAATGACCCCCTTTTAAAAACAACATGAAGTGATCATTCCTAGGCGTGGGGGTACAACTGAAACATAAAAATGACTAAGTATAAAACTTAATCCATGGAGATAACCAAAGCCAAACTGAAACTGAAGGATAGCAAAATGACTTGAGCTGAATTGCTGATGATGCTACTGCCAAAATTAGACTTACTAAAAATAGCCAACTGCTATAAATAGTAAGTTCATATCAAAACAACAGAAAGCCAAACTGAACATTGAACTACAAAGGATTGAACTGCTGCTAGACAGATACTGCCAAAAGATAGACTTGCTAAAAATAGTGAACTGCTATAAATAGTAAGTCTACACAACAACCTCAGAACGCCAACTGAGCAGTATCTGAAAGAGGAAACCCTAATTTTCCACCTCAGCTTAGCCTACGGATTTCCGGAAATAGGCTAAATCCAAATGAAGAGTGTAGGGCCAAAATGGGGACATTACACGGTAGGGTTTGGGTATGCTCTTAGGTGTTATTTTTGCTCATGATCAATTGGTGGTGTATTGGGCACAACTGCAGGTGTTTTTTTGTGTTTCTCTGACTGTCCAGCCCTGTTGCTGCGTGTTATAAGTTGATACCATATGTAATGTCCCCTTCTCGAACATGACTTCTTCTGTTTGACCGTTGGCCTATTCTGGAGACCCGTAGGCTTCTCGGTGGTGAAATTAGGGTTTCTTGGTTGGTGGTTTTTTGTGCTCACGGATTGGTGATTGAACTGTGGATTCCTTCTGGGTTTTTTGTGAGCTTTTTGGTGATGTGTTCTTCTCGGCATTTTGAGCACTTTCACGAATTTACTATTTTTAGTAAATTCTATTTCTAGCAGTGGTCCTGTTGGGTTTGGCTCGATTGACCTACTTCAGTATGTTCAGTTGGTTTGCTCAGCTTTGGCTTTGGGGCACGTTTGGAGAGATAAGTTGGATTATTTTAATAAAGTCACATTATAATGTTATATTTTGCTGTTGACCCCACCCCCTTTAGCCTAGTGATTGAGCTTAAGTTGTTTTTAAAAGTGGTCTTTGAGGGGTGGTGCCTCATGAGAATATTTAATATTTTTCTAAAGCTCAAAAATCAATGTTTGGAAAAGGACGCCCATCTTGAGGAGAATATTTTAAATTAAAAGTCAAAATTGCTTAAGACAAAGGGGACGCCATCTTTGGAGGGAAAAGGAGTTACTCAAATTTTGAAATGCTGGGTTTCTAGAAGCTTCTGGAAAGTCATCTCAAGTCTTTAAAAGGAGGTCTTGGTCTTCATTTTCATCATCCAACTTCTTGAGTAACGTTATGCTGCCGAAATGGTGAGAGGATTGCTTCGAGGAATGAATGCCTCCTAGCTAGGCTCAACTTCGTGCTTGTGAGACAGCACCTAGTGGAGAGATTTACTTGTTTGAGTGCATTTTGTAGTGAGGTATTGCTTTGTTATGAGTTGATGTATTTGTAGTTCAGTCACTTGCATTTTCATGTCATTTCAGTAGTTGCTGAGTTCATAGCTGATAGTCATTTTCACTCATATTTCAAAAATACAAAAAGATTTCATTCTAGGCATTTCATATTTTCACTTGTCTAGGTAGGGCGCCATATATTGTCAAGTTTCATGATTTTTAAACAAGTGCTGAATTTTGTGGAAAGAGATCGCCCTTCTCAAGGGGCCGTACCATTGTACTTGCCTTGGGATTTGAGCAGAAAATAAATAACCATATCTTGGGTCTGTTTTGTGTTCTTAGCTTAGGCGCCATCATCTAAGGAGTCATTTGCATCCATTTCCATGCATTTTGAGTGAGTGATGAGAGTTTTGTGAGCATATTATGTTGGTACTGTTTTGCTGTTAACAATTTTCAGTTCTTACTCTGTCATAACAGCGTGCTTAGAGTTAATCATTTGAGCTGTGTTTGGAAGGAAAGGCATTGAGAGGACTTAAGGATAACATTCTACATTGTTGCAACATTGAAGACTCTCTTATATTGTGCTTAACAGATAATTTTCTGATATTGTAAGCTGAACAGTAGTACTGTCAGCATCTTTCTCAATTTCTGATAATCTCATGTTTGTAACTGCCCACTGAATAAGTGGAAGAGGCTGGCTTGCCGCCTATTTACTTGTTTTGCATTGTAATTTCCTAAGTCTCCGCCATATGGTTGCCTCTTATCCATCATGGATTGAGTAGCACATGCTTGGCGTTGAGTTAATTTTCAGTATTGCAATAGATAGGGATCCTCTGACCGTATGCTCGTCGTTCGCCGGCGCATCTCTTGGTTAGAGTTCTTTTTCAGCATTTTCCTTTGAGATCCTCTGACCAATGCTCACACCTTGCCCACATCGGGATCCTGGTGTACATTCTGGTTAGAGTTACTTTCAGCATTGTTTTGGTTTACCAACTAACCTTAACGGGTGCTTGATTCATTGTAATTTGCCATTGAAAAATTGAAAAAAAATTGGCCCAGTATATTTCACCATATTATCACCTTTCTAAGGTATTCTTCTTGTCGGGTTCATGATTTCATTGATTATCCATGTTTTATGAAGTATTGCAGCAGTTATATGTGATGTCCCCGCTATTAACTCACCCATGAAGAAGAATTTGATTAATTAATTAAATATTAACATTGTCTTTTTTGTTTTAAAAAACGTTTTAGTTATTTAATTAATTAATTAATATATATGGCTTTAAAAAATAATATAATAATAAGACTAAGCTCTTATTAAACAATTACATTTAAATAAATTGGTTTTGCTGACCGAAAGGTGGCAGAAATAAATGGTGTTTGAGGCAGATATCTGGATCATCACGAGAGATTGAACATTGTTTGGATTTTGATATTAAAGTCTAAGAACGAAAACTCTCAGAGTTTGGAAGAGCGTGTCTGGACGAAAACCCAGCCATGGCTTGTCGTGGAATTTCTGAGTTTCTAACTATGCAAAATTGAGTATTTCTTGAACAATGATCACAAACAGAGGTTTTGGTCTATGGTGTGTGCGTCCTATTTCCCAGGCATTGTTCATTATCTGTTGTGTGCGGCTTATTTATTTGGTATTGTTCATCGTTCATTTCCCACCACGGACGCCAGGGTTCACTAGTGTGGGTAGGTTGTTGGAGCCATCAACTCAAGGCACGAAATTATTCTGGAGAGAGACCCGATATATACAGATTTATATTCACGAGGCATTTCTATTAACACTGGCACGGCTCATATTTACCAGCACAGAGGTTATTTATTACAATGAGTGCTATTCTCTTCAACACCAGAGCCCTTGCAAGATTATGTAGACAATCTATGACTCGAGAAAGATCGTAGACCATTAGCACTAGTGTCTGTGACATCCGGATATTGGGATTGCCGTTATTACTAGTCTTCCATCGTTAGTGCGAAGGCACACTCACATTATATAAGCTCATTGGAGCAGAGGCATTCGAACATCATATTGTCAATATCAAGCATTCCAAAAGTAGATAGCCGCCACAAGAAAGAATCAGGTCAGCCATCAGCCATGGCAAATTGTGGAAGTCGATGAGTCTCATTTTGTAGCTGCCAAAAATTATTGGTATCTTTTAAAAAGGCAATAGCAATGGCGCTAACATATGTTGATCTCGTGGGAAGCCTTTTCCAATGACTTCCATTGGTGAATCAACAATGCATGGTCAAAGGCAAAGATAATAAGCAGACATACATTCGGGCCAGTCAATTATTACAAGTGGAGTGGAAGTTGGGTTGGCAATGGTCGTGGAAAAAGGAGGTCAAGATAATGAATTAATAACCTCCAACATTCTTATTCACTTAGCCGCCCATGATATTAAGGAACTAGTGGAGCAGGGCATCAATTAAGACAAATCAAAGAATTGCAAAGGAGACGAATACCAGGTCAGTAGTTCATTGCAATTCTATATGCAGTTTATGTAAGGGACTCTAAGCTTTAACATTCATCTTTGTTATATAATCTGGAACTATAGGTCAGATTCTAATTGTAAGACCTTGTTTTGAGTATATGCAATGTCATATTTGATGAAAAGACCATATATATTGTCTATGTGCCCGGATACTGAATACATATAATAGTCTTGTGAAAATGGCTGTGTAATCATATTGAAGTCTCAACATAGAATTTGCAAACATTCGTTTATTCTAATCTGCATATATCAGATAATAACCATTTTTTATCAGACTAGTTTGAGAAATAGCATTGTCAAAATAGAAAGGGAAATAGAAAAATCTAGTCAACTCAAGCAAGGGTCATTACAGTGGTATCAAAGCTAATATCCTGCTAGCCTGAGGGTGTATATCAGTTGCATCAGTTACAACTTACATCAATGGCCAGAATTATGAATGGAAGATTGTTACCTGCCTTCCTACCTTCTTCACCAACATGGGAAAAGAATCCTAGCAATGAAGAAAATATTAAAAGACCTTGTTCTATCACAACAAAAGATGAATCGTGATTTGCAGTGTTGTACCCAAAATAAAAATTTTGCTTCAATAAGGCATTTTGATTAAAATGGTCTAAATCTTGCAAAATTGTCGTCAAAAGTCAGTTTTAGGTCAAACGAAGCATGGGCTTTTTGTGGGTTTACTGTCCAAAGGATACCAGAAAATTTTGAAAATTTTGAAAATTAGGGTTTTCGGGCACCTATTTTTAGGAAAAACCCTAAAAATAGGATCTTTGCATAAATGACTAAAAATCATTTTGATTGGCTTATTTCACTTCACGATCACATTGGTCAAGTCAAAATCAAGAAAAAGTCAGTTTTTCTCTAGTGGGTCTACTTCACTTTTTCAGGAGAAAAGTTTGAACCTCCAAGGTCAACAATGGTAGATGGCTAGGTACCAGGTGTCGAAATCTAAGCCTCAAACGCATCATAGAAGATTCTATGGAAAAAGATGCTCGAAACGATGACTCGCAACGGAGGGGATTTTCGAAGAGGTGAAAATCATCAGAAATTTTCTAACTATGGAGCATAAAAGCGCCCCTCCTAGCCAGGGGCGCCCAAGGTTTCAAAGGCACAAATCAACGTTTCAGGGTTTGTCACTTCCAAAAAGTCCTCTCCGGAATTCTTCCAGCTTCGCGATGAACCTACCAGCCTGTCCAGGAGATCTATCTAACGCCCGAATTTGACGATCAAACGAAGAACGAAAAAAGATAGAGAAATGAAGTTCGTCAAAATTTCACTAACACTGATAGGGAAAAATGTCCCTGCTGGCCAGGGGTGCCCAAACTTTTGAGGTACCAAATGCAACTTTTTGAGCAAATGACATCTAAGATGTTTATCTCACACTTGATCAGGCTTCTCAATGAGTCCGTTAGCAAATTAATCAAGTTTCCAAACTATCGGAATCAGGAGTCAAACAGAAGGATTTAGTCATAGTCAAATTGTGAGTTCAGAGCACAAAAGCACCCCTACTAGCCAGGGGCACCTAGGTTTTTGAACCCTCAAATGCAGTTGCTAGGCTTTGCTAAAATATTCATCCTGTTCGGAATTCTTCAACCTTTCCACTGAATATTTCAGCCTGATCAGAAGAATTGTCACTAGCCGGCAGCTGCAAATTGAACGAAGAACAGAGCATGAAGGACAAAATTAGAAAGTTGTAAAAATGGTTTTCTGGCAAAAAAGGCACCCCTGCTGGCCAGGGGTGCCCAAGATTTTAACATGCCAGATGCAGTTTTTAGGGTTTGTGCCTTCTAGAAGATCATGTTCAATTTTGATCCAGCTCCACAATGAACCTATTAGCCAGCTCAAGAGATTTGCCAAGTGCTAGGAAATGCACACTGGAGGGAGGTGAAAATCAAGTTTGAGATGGTAAAAATATTTGAAAATTTTCTAAGTTTGATGAGGAAAAGCGCGCCCAGAGTTTTGATGATCCAAAAGTCAAAATTAGGGTTTGCAACCTCAGGAAGTTCCTTTTCAATTTTGATCCTGCTCTTCAACAAGACATTCAGTCAGTCTATTGGATCTATCAGTCATTCAGAAATAGTGATCAAACAAAGGCTTCAGTGACGTTTGCAAAGGTCAAAAAATGAAAAAACTTCAAAAAAGTTTCTAAGTCTAGGAAAGTTGGCACCCAAAGTCAACTTCGACTTGAAGATATTCTTGAAGTGAAGCGCATGCCTTGGTCGCCCTTAACTTTAGGGATTTTTCAACTGAGCTCAAACTGATGAGCAGTCTTCAGCATGCAACTACAAATTGAACTTCAAACTGCTCCATTTTCTTGTTAACTGCACCCTTTCTCTCATGCATGATTTTTGACGCCTATTAAAGGATGTCTTTATTTTTGTTGACTAAATGGAGGTCCAATGAGGTCGCTTCATCCTAAATTTAGGATTTAACTGCATGAGGCGCCTTTATTCATGAAAAATTATTTAAATAAGCATTTGGGCGTCCATTTTCTCCATCACAGGTTGAAGACGAGCTCATATTATCTCATGCAAACAGGATTTGTAGGTGCTCAAAGAAGAATTTTTCAGATTTGTTCAAAGATTTATGATCGGATTGCATAGAAGAACACATTGGCAACATCAATTTTTCCAGAGCAATTTTCAAGAACAAATTCTCTTTTTCTTCAGTTTTCAACAATCTGGGTCCTCGTATTTTTGGCTTCTATTGAAAATCAGCAACTTTTCTTCGAAGCTTCTACCCTAAATTTTAGGTTTTTCTCTTTCTTCTGTCTTTTTCTAAAGTTGATCAACTGAGTTTACATTGTACAAAATGTTCCAAAAATTTTGGCCACTTCAGGCTGAAAGTTAAAGGCTTTGCATGGTGGTCAAAAAGATATCTTTTTCAAAATCTGGTCATCGGGGTTCGTTTAGTACAACGTTGGCAACAAAACCCATGTTCCAGAATTTTTCAGGAAAATTGTCCAACAATTTCCCTCTTTTTGAAGTTTCCTTTGCATGATGGTGAAAAAGTCATCTTTTTCGAAAACGGACAATCTGTGTTTGATCAGCACAGCATTCTCAACAAAACCCACGTTTCTGAAAATTTTCTAAAAATTGTCCCTCGATAGACTATTTTTAGCCTCACCAAAAGCTATTTTTAGCTTTTTCAGAAGTTCGTCCGAACATATCCAAGTTTACAATCAAAAGTCTAGTTTTTCATAATGCAATTCAATCCAATTGAATACAAGACCAAATCAGTCTTGATTCATGACTTCTTGAAAACTTTTGACACTGACTTGTGCCATGTTCATCCAATGATTAATTTGAGCGCTTTGGAAGGCATAGATAGTACTACAATCAAGCATCTTGATCGCTCTGGATTGTTGGCAGCAGCTTCTATTCCCATCACAGTGTCAGACCTCAAGTTTGTCATTGCATGCATCAAGCATTACAACCCTTCTACACGACAAATTCAATCAGCAGATCGGCGAGTTGTTTGTAGCCTCAAGCCGAGTTGTCAAGACCAGTATGCTTTTATTAGACAGCAAGAGGATGCGAAAGGTAGTCCCAATTTCAGAGCCGCCAATTGTACATCCTCCACTACCTTCCTCTTCCAAGGGAAAATCCAAATCCAGAGTCAAGACCATAAGCAATCCGCCCAAAGGTATCAGGGTTAGCAGAAAGATGAAGAATTTGAAAGGAAATGCAAGTCAACAAGAACAACTAGCAAAGATGGTTGAAATTAAACAAAATGTTGTTGGTGCTCTCAAGCTCGTAAACAGATTCATCACACAAATCCCATGCCATTATCTTCATGATGATGGTACCTACATCAATCTCAGTGTCGTACAAGCAAAATTCTAGAGTTTGGTTCATGATGGTTTTGATGGTGATCCTGTGGCATCCAAGTTGAATCATTTTTCCGTGATGTCAACAAGTTTTGACAAGGCAGCTGAGGAGGTCAAAGAATGTCTAAAATTGATTACAGATGGAGAGAAGACGTTGAGTAAACAATCCATTATTTTGGACAGTATCAAAGTGCCTGAAGAAGATGCAGTTAACAATTTCCTGGAGGATATGATTACTCAAGATGGCTTGGAGTAAACAGCCAGTTAGATCCCACGATTTTCTTCATGGATAGAGTCAAAGGCAGCAGTCAACTTAACATCACTCTTGAGTTCAATTTGCTGATTTCATGCATGTTTATCTCTTCCTCGGGAATATCTTTGGTGGAGGTGGAATTTTCAGTTAACTGATGTTAGTTGACTCTCATATCAATAAGACTTGCATGTTGGCAAGTCCAATTAGCTTGAGTTTTAGACCAGTTAACTGAGATAGTTTTTTCCAGTTAGTTGTTAGGTTACCTTTGTTTAGACATAGGAAAAAATCTTGCATGTTGGCAAGACTGAATGTTAACTCAAGGAGATTTTAGGGTTCCCTACTCCTTTGAGATTCTATATATAAGAGCACCTTGCTCATTGTATTTTAACTTTTGCTTGTGATAACAAATTGCTGTGCCACTTTCGCCTACAATATTGCTATTCAGTATTGGTTCACATTGTGTAAGAACAAGATTGTATGCTTACTTGTGGCTGCAAATCATTGTTCAATTTATTGTTTAATGTCATGTTATAAAGCTGGTTTGATTGTCTATTGTGTGTTTGTTTCATCATACAATTTGCTGTCCCGGATGTGCTAGTGTAATCTTTGATTGAAGTTGAGATAATAAGTCAGGACAGCCACATGCCTTTGATCCAAAATTCTCAAAGTTTTTCATGTTTGTTGTTTCAATAATCTTTCTTTCGATCTACACCTCGGATAGAGTGTTACACCTCCTTGGGAATTTAGAGATGAGAATTATCATTTAATGTTGTTTCTACTAATCTATATTTCAGCCAACACCTCGGACAGAGCACCTCACCTCCTTGGGAATCCTAAGATTTGGCTTACCGTTTGAGTCTTTACTTGCATAGACTTTATTTCAGCATAAATCTGAAAGAGCAATGAGCCTTCGGATGCATTCTGAGATATAGTTTATCTAAGTGATCCAACCATTCCCAATTGCTCCTAGATTCCCTCGCTCTAAATTACTTGAGGAGATAGAATAGTTTTAGCGTAGGCTTAGTTGTAGTTGGATTTGCGAAACCAGAGAAAATCTCAGCTACAACACGGAGAGTTTTATAAACCTTGTGCTCTTAAGTTGAGAAACTTGTTTCTTTTAAAAGCATAATCAGCAAAGAGGGAGCGTCCCCTCCAAATTTGAAGAGCAGTTAATCTGTGCATAGCTATCCGTTTCCAATGCGCACTCCAGAGGTGCGAATTGAAATGCCAACATGCAGCAATCACGACGAAAGATAAATCATGACTTGCAACGTCTTGCAGATTCGCTTTCAAGAAAATCCAAGCACTTCAATGACTCTTCCACACCTACAAGAAAAGGAGCTCATGATCTATTTGTACAAGAAGAGGAAAGAAAAACTACAAGAGAGGTTTGCAAAAATCTGCATGAGGAGTTTGAGAAACAAGCTGATGAATATGAGGACAAAAGGAAAAGATTTTGTAATGATTCTAATGATGTGCCCTTGTTTGATCACAACTATGTCTGGTCATTCATGGTTGAAGATTGTAATGCATCCACAAGCGAGATGGTTGGTTCTAACGTTGACAACCTTCTATACATGAAGACAAATCAGAAAAGATAGTTCATGGCAGCTAAGGTCACTTCGATGATTGGGAACGAAAGCCTTTCGTATTGGAAGATTTGGAGGATCAATTTATGGTAAAGGAAGAAAAGGTAGTGAAAGTGTTATCGAGGATGGATAATACTCATAAACATATTGAAGATCTCATTTGGACAGCTGAAATTGAGGAGAGGCAAAAAGCAACAGTAAATGGTATTTCTCATACACACTTGCACTCTATCAAAGAAGCGTTGGAATTAATGAAAGATGACTATTTGCAATTGCTTAGGGATTGAGACATGGCTGTCAAGTTGGTGAAAGACAAGGATAGGGAGATTGTTGATTTTTGCCTTCAATTGAGTGGGGCTCATTACTCAATGCACAAAACAGAAAATCAGTTATATTTTGCGGTAGAAAATCAGTTATGTGTTGCAGCAGAAAATCAGTTATGTGTTGCAGCCACCTCTCAAGAGCAAAAAGACAATACGAGAGGTGTGGAACTTGAACAATTTGATGAAGGGATTGAAGAGCTTCATAGGGATGAATTTGTGAGTTGCGAAGGTCATATTGTTGGTGAAAGGACAAGGTGCGGCCATGAGATTGATGCTATGCTTGGTATGTCTCTAAAACCGGAAGCGGTGCATGTCATTCAAGAAGTCGCCAAAGAAAAGGTCAAAGAATTACCTTGCAGCATTGGGACAGCTGTAGATGATAGAGAGACATGCGTATTTCAGACCTTTGAACCAACAGTTGATGAGGAATTTGGAAGCACTACAAAGGTACTTAACGAAGGGTCTGATTTTCAGTGTTCAGGCAGCAGCCTTTTCTCTCCATTTGAGTATGAAATGACAAGTCTAAATTGCATGCAACCTGATTTTGAATATCATAGCATCCAAGATGAAGATTTCTTTGTGACATTACCTCCTCTTATCACATGGGAAGGACCTAGCAATGAAGAAGTGTTTGAGGATTCCAAAGATAGCATAGAGAAGGAAGAAATAAGGTCGTCTGAAAGAATGAATGAAGAGTGGATACAAAGAGCCAAGGAAGCTAAGTTAGTGGCTGCCCATGAAAGACAGCGCCTACAACAAGTCAAAGTACAAGTCAAACATTTGGATCTAGCAAGAGGACAACGGGAAGCCTACCTTAGGTCCCTTTTTCTTCAAAAGGAAGATATCATAGAGGTTGAGCATGCCCTGAAAAAGCATAAGGAACAATCAAATTTGTGTGAATCAGAAAATTCATATTATACACATGATGGTAGTTATTGGGTAGATGAGGCCAATTCTGAATCAGATTTGAGTGAAGATCAAACCATTGTTGAGGAACTTTACGAGTCTACTTGTGACTTAGCACAACCAAATCATAAAGATGACTACTCATTAGAGACTAGGATCCTGATGTTAGGACTTGAGACAAATGTCTCAAAGGCATTTGGTCATGATTGGTATACACATGAGAGCACTGAGCTTCAATTGTGTGAACCAAGGATATACATGGAGAATATCAGCTATGTGGATATTTGGAGTGGATGGAACAACTACTTCATTGTTGGTGATTGGTGTGAATATTTGAATGCTATCTTTGTTGGGTGAATTCTTATGATGATGTGTTTGCTAAGAAACTGTGCAAGAAGGAATTGAATTGGTATTTGTCCCCATATGCCATCATTGTGTGTCATTGTTGAAGGAAAGTCGGAATTTGTCTTAGAATTAACTTCAGATTTGTTGAGTTTAAGTTCCTGTCATCATTCACTTTAATACTGCAGATACAATTTTCATCTCACAGGAAAAACTAGCAGAACAGTAATTTCAAACGAATATTCAAATGTCCTATTTAAATTTGGCTGATTTGGAGTAGCTTCACTTCTTACACGACTCAAGCTTTAGAATTAAATAATGCCTTCACTATGAGTCGACCTCTAGGGAGCAATATCTCTGTCCCAAACCAAGTTGTGCAACTCCTTGGCTCTCCCAAATGGTTTGAATAACACCCAAATTTATCTATGACTTTTCCCAAGCCACGTCACACTCTATTAGCCCTCCTTCATCAGTGTTGATTTCTAAGTTGTGGCACTTTGTTTTAAGTCTATGGTTCCTCTTAAGGTTGTGTTGGAGTATTGTGAGCCCACAAGATGACCTAGCATGACCTTCAAAACTCCCTTGAAGACTTGTATGTTCAGCACCTATGTTCCTTGGCTATTGCGATTCTTTTTTCTTTCTAAATATTCAAATTAATATTTAAGAGCATCACCTCAAAGCAGCAGGCTGACACAAAGAAAATCGTGCGGTTAATTACCCAAAGCAATAAATATACAGTTGGACTGGCTGTCTCAAACAAACTGAAAATATAATATTAATCCTATCTCGACAATTACCTCAGCATAACTCTAAAATTTTCCTTGGAACAAGACTTCGCAAATTTCGGAAATCCAATCGTTGATAATCCAAGCAAGAAATCTGACTGATCTCTTCAACAACTACCTGGGGTAGAATCTTGCACTACCGAAACCAGCATCCCTTAGGTTTTTGTCCAAGGGTTTTGTGTTCTTCAAAACTCTCCAATTTCATCAAAATAATCAAGCATGTAAAATGAGCTTCCAAAGGCACTTTTGTATCCCTCTCCGAAAACGCTAGAATAACTTTTCAAATTCCCACCCTTTTATATTTTATTTAAACCTTGGGAAAATAAAGTGATTTTAATATTTTATTAAACTTCATTAAATATTCCTAAGTTACCGATTCGCCATACTTAGCCTCTGGATACGATACGGTACGATTCGGGTACGGGATTCGGATTCGGTACGGTACGGATTCGGCCAAGATTCGATTTTTTGTCTGCGGATACGTATCAAATTCGAAATGGCACTATGGATTCTTCCAGGATTCGGCGCGACGAATCCGAGCAGAATCCGCGACGTTTTTTCACGTCAAAAACACCCAGTCCGCAAAAAACGTCTTTTTTTAATCATTTTTTATTATTTGTTTGACCGGATGTTGACTTCTAAACATTAAAATATTCATTGCAACCCTAATTTCGACCTCCAAACACACTAAATAGGTAAAAACAATTTCATTTTAACAATTTGTGAAAGAAAAACGAGTTTTTTTGCCTCCATTGCTGAACTTGCTCTCTTGCTTGCACAAGCTCGAACAGAGTTGAAGGCTGATCGTTGGTTGTTCAAGGTTGATTGCTGTGCTATTCCTAAGCACTTGCAAGTGTTTGCCAAGATTCAAGAAGACTATAGAGCAAGATTTGTTCAAAAAAGGTAGGTTTCTTTGAAATTTTTTTTTTTTTTTTTTACATTGTTCAAAAAAGGTAGATTCACGATCAGAGTTGAAGGCTGATCGTGAGAGTGGTAGTGTCGGTGCTACTGCTACTGCTAGTGGCAGTGCTTGTGCAAGTGCCACGAATGCTATTTGTGGTTCTACACAAAATGTAGCATCTAATAATGCTAGTTTGTTTGATGATGATGATCCATATGATTCAGATTGATCAATGATCAATAATGGCTGATTGTAAACGTTTGACATTTTATGTTTGAACTTTAATTTATAATTTTATATCATGACAATCGAGTAATCAATAATATTTTAATATTTGACTTAGTGACTATGAAAGTGGTGATATATTTTTGCTATGTTATTAGACTATTAAGATGGTGGTGTATTCTGAACTTAATTACTACTGCAAATATGTATATATTTCTGATTTTTATATGTTTTTTGTATTGCCGTACCCAAACCCAAAAAAAAAATTTTGCCGAATCCCGTACCGGATTCGCATACCCGTACCGGAATCCAAAAACGAATCGGTAACTTAGAAATATTCCACTAAAGTCACTTTATGAGACTTATTAAATTAATTAAATAATGTCACCCATAAAATATGCTTGGTCGGATAATATTAAATAATTAAATTAAAATATTCTCTATTCCTTGACTTTAGCCTACGGCAATAAGATAGGCTAATTGTTCACTCTAAATTACTCCTCGAAAGGGGACATTACATAGAGTGTCGCATCCTCTACCAAGATGAATTGTGGGAACACCCTAACTACTAGGATCCCACCCCTTTGGGAACAGCCAATCTTGTATTTGAGTGAAAGGATCTATGTGTCCTTTATTGCAAGTGGTATTCTTAATTTCTTCCCCATGCTTAGATTACTTTCCGTGTTAACAAAATTGTTAAAAGTACATAGCGTAAATTGAATCCATGCCATAACTATCTCCTTCAACCTTTTAATTGCACTCATAGGAATGATTGGGGTGCAAACCTTTTTCTTCTCTGATGAGGTCAAGTAGATAAAATTTTCTAATTCCTGGTGGATAAAAAAATCGATCACTCCAACTTGCAAGCCCAAGGCTGAGTGCTTTGTGCTAGCAGCATGAGGATCTGCATACTTGTGCTTCTATGATTTCGATGTTATGGATTTCCCATCAAGTTTCCAATTCATATAAGGGATTGATGCAAACTTTGCTAGAACTGGTAAACTTCACCATTTTTTATTCTCGTCTAGAGTAGTTGTATTCCCACAAAAGGGTTTTATGTAATCCTTCTTGAAAGCAGTGACTTCCATTTCTTGTAACTCAAATTGTTATTTCTTTTCTTCTTTGAGTAGACTGTTCTTGACTACATTCATCACCAATTTAAGTTCCATCATTTTTATTTTGAACTCCTTATAAGATTTCTCTAACTCTTCTTTTAACATCATTTCATCTTTTCCATGCTCAATGATCTCCTCCTTAGCCCCTTCTAACTTTCCCTCATCCTGTGATGTTTCAACTAGAGTTGGATTTTGCTTGCTACAAATTTTTCTCTAGGGGTTTGTACAATATATATTATTTCCTTTGTTCCACCATACCATTGACCACTTCCTTTTCATAAAATCTAAGAAAGGATTTCCTTTTTGTATCTCTACTTGCAGTCTTCTATACTCTGCATAGCTGGAAATGATATCTTCCTTCACTAAAGTTTGAATCCCTACTGTAAGAATGTATTTTTCTAATTGTAGGAAGGTGAGTTGGAGAGGCCTATCAACAGATCCACCCATTGTCCTTTACTTGTTATCAGCATTGCCTATGTTGTTATTATTGGCTCCAAAAGAGCTCATTCAACCATGATTCACATGTTAACATGAAAACCAGCTCTAATACCAAAGTAATGTCCCTAACACATATTAATGCAATATATTTTGATTATTTAATTTTCTACCTTAAATATTTAACTAAAACCTATGTTACCGAATCGTCCCAATTTTGCGACGACTTTGGGTACGAAACGATTCGGAAACGAAATCAAAATCGAAATCTCTATCAGTACCAACAAGAGTAGCATTTTTGGCGCCGGAAATGATTCCAAGAAATGATTCCAAGAAAAGCATTTCATACCCGGGCAATTTTGTGTGTGACATAGCATTTCTAGAGCAATCCTAGGCTAAATCCGAGTCTGTACATATTTTTTCTTCTCCCGTGCAATTTACGCATAAGAAAGTCTCTTTCCTTTCGAATGTGTGTTGTACACGGCATTATTGAAATTCAAGTCTCCATTCAATGCTTGTTGTACACGTATGCTTTGTAGTCAAACCACCCTTTTAATGAACAGAATTTTGTGGATGTTTCCCGCGTGCTTAAATGAAATTTCTTCGCATTGAGAAACCGCGTAGATAACTTTCTGTGGTCGATGGGGTCTTTTATGCATGGAATCTTTGTGCTCACTGTCTCACCATTCTCTCTTCACTCCCTTACTATTCTCTTGTATTCTTTCTACCCCTGTTTTTCCGTTTCAATTCATCTTCAATTCAATCCCATGCCACGGCCAGGGAAAATGCCTTTGCGCAAATTTTGCTGCTGTCTACATCTACATCTACATCTGCATCGTCTTCAACTCCAACAGAAAAGGTGTGCCACGATGTATTCATAAACATCTGGAATTTGGTGGACTCTTTTCCATTTCTCCAGTTCCTCGACCCCCACCTTAAGACTATCGACACTATACTAATTTTATATACTTCAATATATAATAATACTAATTTTATATATTAATTTTATAATACTAGGAAAACTAATTTTATATACTTTGATATATAATAATATAATAGGAGAATAATATACCATTTGAATTATCATATTATTGTATTTTAAATTTGTATATTATTATATCATTAGTATATTATATATTATATTATTATGAAATATGTATATATTTATTATTTTTAAATGTTTCTTGTACAGACGTACCCATACCCATACCCAACCCCAAAAAAATTGTCGTACCAACGTACTTGATTCCGATTCCGATTCCGATTCGGTAACTTAGACTAGAACCTTTGAAAACCCTAAATTAAACTAATGTCTACACAGCAACTTTAATAACTTAATATTATGCTTCTAACTTCGTTATTTAACCTTAAAATGACAAGCCCTAATTAATTCCTCCTCAACTCTAGCAAACCCAAGAAATTCACCTTATATTTATAAAAATAATAGCAAACAATGATATCTCGGGTCGAGTTCAAATGAAAAGAGATTGCAACCTGAAATATATTTGGCAAGAACTAGTCAAACCAAATTTAATCATAGTTTTGCATTCACAGAAATGTGGGGATTTAAACATCAGGTACACAAACAAGATAAAATTGCAAAAACTTTGATTTTATATTAAACATGATTGAAACCTTTTTACAAAACATGACTATGGCAGCAACCGCAGTAAAAAATACAACAATATGAACTAATAATCTAAATATTGACTGCACTATCATAATACAACCAAAAATACAATGGCTTATTCCCAAGGCAGCATACAAATTGATTGCCTTGATACTACTGCAGAGCCACCAACATTAAAGCTCGAATGCATCCTCTAGGTGAGACTACTCTTTAGTTGAAGGGTTTTCATCCATCAACATGAAATCTACAATGGTTTATGTTGGTGTGAATAAGGTGTTTTACCTAACTAGTTCACCTAGTAGGTCCTATTTACATGTTAAGTCTACTTAGGTCCTAGGAATCTGTGATGTCCCCACTCTAGTCAGTCACCTGATGCAGTGTGTTAGCCCTTTTTTTGGACCCTTGTGGGCTAACTGGTTTGGTTAGAGGGTCAGTGGTACCTTCTGGAGAGTTCGGTCGATTTCATTTTCTGAGATCATGGATTGGCTCATTGCAGGCTTTGGCAATACAGGAGTTTGTTTGCTTCTGACGGCACTGAATTCTGTGGAGAATTGAGGGAGATAG
>VDFB02139539.1:0-19399 GCA_007258455.2 Sequoia sempervirens | reverse complement strand
TTTAAAGGCCGAATATTAAACATATTGGCATTGAGTAAAGATCAAATTATATGCAATATATAACACAATAGTTAAGCTAATATGGAGAATATAAAATATTCAATGCTATGTAAATAGCATCTTTGACTTAGTAAACTGCAATTTACTTTGGACGCCTTATCATATAGCGATGGATTAAATACCAACAACAAATAAAGTGAAACACATGATAATAGGATAAGTAGCAGTAAGGTAAGGAAATGGTCAAAGCACCATATATGTGCAAAGCGACACTTCATTCCTCTGTATGCTGCAAAATTAGACTTAGTCGACCTTGGACAAGTGTTACATTTTGGAAGTAGATTGATTCAATGAGTTAAGCCATGTCTGAATAATAGGAAAAAGGTTGCTTGATTGGTGCCATATTATGAAGTTCTAAATGTTGTAGAAGTCCATTTTGGAAAAAAATTGACTATCACCATTTGATCATATATAGATTGAAATAATCTTATGCTACTATCAAAACATAGAGGTCTACCTATAGCTTCTTGTGTTGAGTAAACTCTCTTATTGCTGCCACCTTTTTGTGAAGTGAAGTGAGTCGACTAGCATGGAGATTGTTGCCAATTTACATGCCTTTTTAGTAGGTTGTGAAATATGCTTATTGTTGTATAAATAGAGAGGAAGAGCTCTTATTTGGGGTGCATTCCTCATTCTACAAACTTATTCTACTATTTTACTATGTTGCATTATGTTGTGAGAGTTGAGAGTTGTTTTGTGAGAGCTGAGAATTATTTGTGAGAATATTACATTATTTTTAGTTAGAGTCTTGCCTTGGGATGATAAAGTGAAGCTAGGAAGTTGAAGAGGGTTGAGCATCAATCATTCAATTGGATAAGTGTATTTCAAGCATGAGGATACATCTTTTATTTGTCTTTGTTTATGAAAGATTGATTCGTGAGTGCTTTATTTGATCTATTGAAGTTACTTGCATTATGGAAATATAGCATTTGCTTTGAAAGGAAAATAGAAGTTGTTTGTGCTACTTTGTGAAGTGCTTGTAATTACTTCATGATAGGAGGAATTTTTTATCATAGGTATTAATAAACTAGATATGATTAAGCAAGGGTAGCTTAAGGTTTACTCATAGCTAAGTTATTTAATTATACTAGATAGCTAGTGGGTTACTCTTGGGATTGTTTGTCCATTGAAGGGAGGGAACTTGTTCATATGCTTTGTGAGTAGAAATACCATAGATTTTGTGGGAAATGGGATAGGTTAATTCTAAGGTTAAATATTTCTCATTGGAGGGATTACCTATGCATAGATTATAGTGGCCTTAATTAAAAACGAGCTTAAGTAGTGTAAGTGAATAAAATGATCATCACTCAAAGTACTGAGTGAGAATACTTTGGCCAAAGTAGTGTGATTGTCTTTGGCTCCACTACCAGTTCATAGTGTCTATGTAGTGCATGCTAGTTCCAAATTGTAGGGTTACAAGTTCTAGTCATGTAGGGCACAACACTAAGCCCAGTGTGGTTGTCGTACGACGTTACTCCACCAATATTTTCGTCAAAGGGTAGGGCCATCTATTATATGATAGATGTGTGGGGGACCACATATGATTCTACGGTTGACAGAAAAGCGCTTAAGTGATGTTTCTCCTCCTCAGCAGGCGACAAAAGACCAAGGTTTTGAAAGGTGGATCCTGGACCATCTTTATCTATTGCTTTGAAGCTTGGTTGAGCTATGGATGTACTTGTACACATTCTTGGAATATTGTAATTTGTGAAATTATTATATTGAAATGGAATCCTTGTTGTATTTTGTTATGGCATTTATGTTCATTTGTTCTCAATAAAGAAAATAATTTTTTTATCGCAATGGCTTGTTACATAGTTTATTTACTCGCAAAGTGAAAACTTAAGAAAAATTACTTCAATGAACAGTTGGCATGTTACATCATTTATACTGATTTTTTAATTTGAAGAGATATTTTATTATTTATTTCATCTACATTATTTTTTTAATTTGAGGGGCTATTACTTTTGAATGTAACTTTTAATTTTACTTTGAAAAATCGTCATTCATTATTTTGATAATTCTTTTATTTTGTAAATTACTTTGAAAAATATAATAAATATTGTATTATTCTAAAAATAGATAACAAAGGAAGCACTAGATCCAATCTACATTCAACATCAAACCTTCATTTAAAAGCTATAAGATAATGCAAAATGAAACAAAGTCACCTTGGACATAGAATCTTGATATGGTTGTTGCCCTCACTTTGATTGCATAACCTTGATATTTCCTTGATCTTGATCTTGATATGATAGATGAATGTATTCTTGAGGTCTAGATAGAAAATGGTAGAGATGTGACAGATAAGAGTGCTAGAATGAAAATGGCAACATGTAGGTGAGATAATGAGATGTGTTATCTAAATGGCTTAGATGAGGGATTTATTTATATGCTTTTCTGGAAAGAAATCAATGGTGGAGATTAAATTAGAAATTAATTTAATCAAAGGTGGAGGATTAATGAGAGAGAAAAGACATGGATCAAGGACCTAAAATTAAATAAAGGTATTTAATTTTAGTAGCTGACATTGATGGAATAAATAAAATATTTATTTTATTTATTTAAGAAGAGAGGTGAGAAAATTAAATAAATAAATAATTTTAATTTAGGAGAGAGGAGTGTTAGGTAATTAAATAATTGTGAAAATTATTTAATTATGGGAGAGGAAAGGTGGAAACAATTATTAGAAGAAAATGAGACCTATGAAAGGGGAATAATAAAATAATAAAATAATAAAATTATGAGAGGAAAATGGATAATGAAAGGGAAAATAATTAAATAAAAATTATTTAATTATTTAGAGAAAAAAGGATATTGAAAAGGAAAATAATTAAATAAAAATCATTTAATTGTTTAGAGGAAAATTAGCTTAATTAAATAATAAAATTATTTAATTAATAGGAAATAGAATAAATATGCAAGTGTGGATCTATTTGAAAATGCACATGGACAATTTTAAGTGTCTACGTTTTGCCCCTCTTTGATATAATGTCACAAGCAAGTGGCATTGTATCAAAAAAATGAAAGATGCCCTAAATGAGGAAAAAGAGCTATGGATGCCCCCTTAGGAGATTGACCTAAAAAGATCAATATTGAGTCAATCTCATGAAAGATTTATGATATGCAAGATTCAAAAATATGAGTGACTTAGGTGTATGCAAAGAAGAAAGGAATGAAACACATTGATTAGATGCGAGAAAAACATATAAATGGCTTATGAATGGATTCAATATGGGAGGAAAGGATATGGAAGGCTGGCTATGGAAATGAATGGAATGGAAAGACTATGAAACTTGATCATTTGTTTCATCATAGAGTGGAATGAATCCCTCTTTGTTATTGGTTATGCTTTTTGTAATCATCATTGGGTATACTGACTCGATACACACACAAGCACTCATTCCCCACTCCTCACTCTCTTTCATAGACAACAAGGAGTAGAGATCCTCAAGCTTCCTTAGAATGTGACAAAAAAGAAAAGATATAAAAATATAAGGATAATGATAAAAAAAAGAGATAGGACTCAAGATAAAGAACAAACTCTCATGCATGCAAAATGATAATGATAAATATGTAAGATCATGATAATGAAAAATGAAAATGTTAATGCACATGATAAGGATCAATGAGGCAAAAAACAATGTGTTGAATAAGATAACAACCACAATACCTTGTGCCAAGAGACATGATCAATTTTTTGAGTGTTTGAAAGAACAAGGTAGGTGTCTGATTAGGAAAGGTGTATTTGTCAAGACACAATAGTTTGATTATTTGATTGATTGTTTTGATTGTGATAAATTACTAAATATTTGGCCCAATATATGTTAGATGTTAACTTGATCTAACAACAATCTTTTGCTCGTGATGTTCATTGAAGACTGGTGTTTTACAATATTAAAGAGTTTATGCTTTATTTAAATGTATTGCTCATAACAATGATAATGCAACAATAAATAAAAAATGTAAATGATAATGATAAACAAGATCTTATTCCTTAGTCAAGCTGAAAACCAAAGGAGATATGGATGGATATGGATCAATGATATGGAGATCTAAGACATGGGTTAATGATAGGACATGTAAGAATACACCCTAGATGGGGGATGAAGATAGATGGATTAAGATATTGAATGTTGTGGGTGGAGAAAACCAATAACAAAGGAACCCAAAAATTTTGGTTAGAGACAAAGGATAAATAGAAGACCTATGGAGGACTCCAAAGATCACATGTCAAAGTAATAACATGCCCCCATGCTAAGATGTATGACAAAGGATAAGTATGACAAGTGATAAGGATATGACATGGATAGGAAAGATAAATAGATATGAAAGAGAACATGAGATGGAGGACAAGTGATATGGAGGATGGAAGACACACATGGTCTAAAACATGCATTAGATACTTGTTCTTGCTATTTTGCCCCAATACTTTATGCAATATCAAAGAAAGGTGGATGGATAAAGTGGATAGCATGGATTATAAATGAAGTAATGTGATGGATAAGTGAAAATAGGATAATGTATCATACGAATGGAAAAGACTTTCCCCCAAGTGTACAAGAAATGGTAGATGGATGGATGTGAAAGCTATTGGATACAAATGGCTATAAAAGCTCATGGAAATGGAAGCTAATGAAGGTGTATGGATATGAATGGAGGACTCAAGTGTCTCTTTATGAAAGATAGTACCCCATTGACTAAATGTTTCTTATAGCCATGGCTAACATTCTCTCACTCAAAGATGTTGGTAGGAAAATTGGTAAAGATAATGGAATGGATAGGGGTAGGAAGAACAGGGTTAAAAATTCATGCAAAGGATTGGATTGAAGGTATGGAATTATGAGGGGTGAAGGTTGGATGGAAGTATGGAATGGAGTCATTATGAGGGAACGTAGGAAAAAATAACATTGGCACACACCTTGAAGGGTGGTGAAAGTTGAAGGATTGAGATGGGGAGGTTGGGATAATAAACTTGGGCATGTAAGGACCTGAAATAGATTTGGAGGATGATGGAAGACTTATGATTGGCTTATAAGATGGAATATACTTAGATGGAGGATTGAATGATGGTGGAATAATTGAATCTTTTGGATTAGCAAGTTGGGATACCAATTTATATTTTTCATTTGAATGCATGGATTCTTTTACTTTTTTTGGAACCCGCATTGTTTTGACTTTTGATTTTTCTTTATAGTGTTTTGATTTTTTCTTAATTAACTTTTGCATTTTATTGGATATGTTTTGCTTTTGATTTTGGAGCATATTTTTTGTTTTGGAATTTTTTTTAGTGAGACATGATGATCTTCAGGTTATTGTGGATTCTTAGATTTATGCATTTCTTGTTTGATATCCCAATTGCTTGGAGAGGCCATAGATGTATTATATGAAAATAGAGGATTTTGAAATTGAAGGCATTGGAAGGAATTCAAGGGTATGTGTCTTTGTTGTTCTTAAAAGGGAATGTAAAGATATGCATCAGGAACATATGGGATCAAGATGGATGGAAGGGTTGATGGATGAGGTCCTAGAATATATGGTAAAGATGATGGAGGAGGTGGATGTCTTGATATAAAAAGAGGCCTTTTGGGTTTGAAGAGTTATCAACATCTTGAGGAGGTATGTAGCTAAGGCCATAAGAATTTAAATGTATTTTAATATTAGGGTATTCAAGTAAACCTTGCTCATGAAGACCCAACCCTTTTCCTTGATATTAATCTTTTAAAGAATCTTCTTACCAATGGGATACTTGTCGCTTGTGAAACAAGATGAATGGCCATCTTGATGGGCATTGGATTTGGAAGACATGAGGTATTCTAAGAGAAAACCAACTTTTATAAAGGTGGATGAACCAAATTTATATGTTTGTGGTTCATGAATGAGATCTTGTGAAGTATTAGGATTATCATGTGATGTAGGGGAAATGCTTATACCTTGGGGGTCTTGAGAGGTAATGGATGGAAAGATTTGTTCTTATGATGGACTAGGATCATGCCATGGAGGTGGTATGATAGGATCATGATATGAGATGGATATGTTAAGATCATCAAATGGGTTAGATATGGTAGGATTATGATATGGTATAGGATCATGCAATAGAGTTGATGGACAAGGATTATGGCATGAAGTTGAGAGACTTGGATCATGAGATGGTATGGGGTTATGAGATGGAATAGGATCATAAGAATGAATGGGATTATGAGAGGGAGTACTTTGATCTTGACATAAAGCGGGATCTATGATGTCATGCTTTGGATCAACAAGGTCAAGTGAGTAACATGGTTAACTTTGTATAGATGCTATGAAGGTGGAAAAACATAAAATGGATGAGGTGGATGAGATGGATGAGGTGGAAGTGGGTGGAACTAGAAGACTAGGACTAACATTTTGTGAAATAGGATTTTGCATGGGTTCGTGTATTCCTTTGAGAGTGACTTTTGGTGCTCCTTAGAGGGTGACTTTTGGTTGTCTTTTGATGGTGTTATTTGGTGATCTTTTGATGGCCCTATTTGACTTGACAATGGGTTGATTAGGATGTGAAGTGTGTGAGTTATGGTTATGGATGGGTGTTGGTTGAAAATGAAAGATATTTTGGTTTCCCTTGTCAATGGAGGGAAAGGATGACACGGAGGGTGACATGACTTGGGTATAAGTTTCAATGGTGGTTTGGATGGTGTTTAGGATCTCTTAGAATCTACTTATGGGACATATGATCATGGATTTTATGTGATGGTTAAAGTAGTTGGCAAGGATAAATTCAACAAGATCTTGAGGTATGAGATGGAAGATGGAGGATATGATAGACTCATCTTGATCCATGGTTTTAGGTAGGTTTCTGATTTTTCTTGCTTGATTAGGATTTAGATCTTGAATACATATTCACACACGTAAGACAAGATTTGATGCAATATGTAATACAAATGATTATGATAAAAAGACACTTCCAAGCACAAGAACAACCTAGCAATTATTCAAGCGAGTAGATTGGCCAATGGTCTTAAACTAGGATGCACAAGGATCTAGGGATGTCCTATATATACCTTGAAGGTACATGAGGCCCAACTACATGAATTTGAAAGGAGAATAATGCTAAACAGTCAAGAGGAGAGGGTAACCCACACCCCACCTTCACTTCCTAAAGGTATAAAGTTATTTGGGGCTTAGCCAAGATTGACAAATTCACTTCCAAGAGGTTTGTCTTTTGATTCACATCTGCTATTTATACTCTGTCGGAATGCTAGAGTTGAGGTCGCCCCTAGAGTGATCACTTCTCTAGGAAGACCCCCTAAGAAGGCTACACAAAAGTGATGCAAATAATGTTTTTGATCTCCAAGATCATGTGATAATATGAGAACAGAGCATACACATGTATTTGATCACACAAGCGATGTTCGTTAACCTTAGAAATTAAAATGTGTGATGTGAAAATGAGATTGTTGAAGAGTGTTTTTGATTCCCAAGATCATATGGAAATGTGAGGGAAGAGAATACACACCTCCAAGCACAAACAAGATCACCAAACAATGCAAAAACATTCTTTTTAAGCCCAAATTGAAATTGTAATTTTGAGAAGGCACTTGTTCTTTTCAGATCCAAATTGAAATATGATGTAAAAAAGATTAAGATTAAGATTTGAGTTGAAAAGTGTGCACTGGATATTCTTTAGCTCCAATTTTTTGTCCACTTGATCCAATTTTCCCTTTAGAAGAGTTTTTTTTTGTACATTAACAAAACCAACAACAAAGCAAAACCCTAACAAGATAATTGATCACTAATATTAGAGGGTTGGATTAAAACCAAAAAAATGGAACTCAGATTTGATAATGACAATAAAACTCCTGAAAAGATTAGAAAATAATTTATGATGCAACAAAATAGATGTATATGAAAAAGATGCTCATCACTAGATTGTAATTCCAAAATTTTTTCACCAATCAAAATAAATCTAATTTTTAGAAATGTTTTTGGCACCAAAAATAAAAATACAATGAATAGACCCCTACTAAAATTTCAAGAGCTTTCCAAAAATGCAAAAAAATCCAAAAAAATTGTTGATTTGCACCCAGAAATGCAAAATTATGGAAAACCCTTAATTAACAAAGATTCAATTTTTTTATCACTATTTTCTGCTAAAAAATAAATCTATAAAGAACAAACCCCTACTAAAATTTCAATAGTTTTCCAAAAATGATTTTTTTTTTTTGAAAAATTCGTTGATTCGCATCCAGAAATGAAGATTTATGAAAAAACATAAAATCACCATAAATCATCAAAAAATAATGATATGACCTTAATTTTTCTTCTGTGTCTTTCTTAGATGATCCATAAACTTCAACTAAAAACTCACAAAAAAAAATTGGTCGTTTGAAAGATATGGTGAAATCTTTGAAAACTAGGGTTTTGTCCAAAAACGACTTTAAACTTGCAACAAAAAGTTAACAAAACCTACCAAAAGCAAGTTAAATCAAGTGAAGTGGATCCAACTCTAGAATTCCAAAAAAATTCAAATCTATTTTTGCATCATACATTTTGGTGAAACCAATGTGAACCCCTAATTGAGTTTTGGAGAAAATGGATATTGAAAGAGAAAATAATTAAATAAAAATTATTTAATTATTTAGAAGAAAATGGATATTGAAAGGGAAAATAAGTAAATAAAAATCATTTAATTATTTAGAAGAAAATTAGCTTAATTAAATAATAAAGTTATTTAATTAATAGGAAATAGAAGAAATATGCAAGTGTGGATCTATATGAAAATGCATGGACAATTTTAGGTGTCTACAAATATTATATACTTACATGTTATTTTTTAATAGTTTTATGTGTAGACATTAATATATATTTCAATTTGTTGATGTATTTATATTTTAAAAAATAAATAACTTCACTTTTACTAAATAAAAATTACTGACTTTATAATATGTTTTTTTTTACAAAGTAATATATATATATATATATGTTTTATTTTATATTTATATATTTTATATCTTTATTAATTATGTGAACTATATTTTTTATTTAAAATTGTAATTATGTTAGTTTTTATGAACACAATCATAAAATGAGATTTTATGTCTTGATGTCATTGTAAAATAGTTTTGAACATAATAAATAAGATTTATATGATATTTTTATTTACTAATACAATTTTATATATATTAAAGAAAAAAAACCCACAAAATTGAATTAAAGTACTATTCCAAGTCAATATGAATAATGAGTCCATAAATTTAAATCCTTACAAACCAATCCATGTTTTCAAATAAATCTAATTAAACATAAATTCAATTATTTAAAATAATTATAACATTAATCATTTATTTTTTAGAAAATATAATATTCCAAATCCATTGTAAAATTAGATCTAAATTATTTGGAATTGCATAAAAAATCAATTCAATTTATTTAAAAGCAAAATTCTCTCTAGTTAAAAAACAAAACCACAAATACACAATTATTCACAATGATTCATCTATACTACTTTCTAAATTCATTTGTAATAAACTTCTTATCTTAATGAATTTTTTTTTATATAATCAAATATAATTTAAAAATAAATACTATAAATAGATTTTATTTAATTTTATTGTTATACCCATTGCATAATGAATTATCCATTGTACTATTTTGCACTTTTTCAAAGGTTTACTTGGATGTTCTTAAAGAAAAGACCTAATACTTCTTGTTCCAAACACCTTTGTATAGGTTCTAATGTTACATTTATATCTATTTATTTCCTCTTTGCCATTATAATTATTATTAGGGTTTTTAAATATTCAAACTTTACTACCATATAATGATTATCTCAAACTCTTTAAACATCCTTAAATCAATAAGTTTATTTTTACAACTTCTTGTTCCTATTTATTTCCTCTTTGCCATTATAATTATTATTAGGGTTTTTAAATATTCAAACTTTACTACCATATAATGATTATCTCAAACTCTTTAAACATCCTTAAATCAATAAGTTTATTTTTACAAGTTTTATTTAAGTATCTTATCTTTTAATTAATCATTTAGTGTTTTTCTTATTTTCTCGATTGTCATTTATCTTGATTTCATCTTTTAATTAATCATTTAATGTTTTTCTTATTTTCTCACTTTGTCATTTATCTTGATTTCATCCATTCTAAATTAGCTATGTGATCTTTTATATCATTCTTAAATAGATTATTTTATCTTCCTTTATTTAAACCCTAGCTTGTTTGATTTCATCTAAAGCTTGTTTGATTTCATCTAAACTTTTTTTTTTTTCTCTTTATTGTTTGAAGCTTTCCTTTATCTTATTCTTGATCATTTCTTATTAGTGACTTTTTAGCTTTCTCAAGTGTTCATTCACATTTGTATTTGCTTTTAACTTATATACTTTATTGACTACTTTTATTAATGTATCTAGGTTTTAATTTTCTTTTTAAGTTGTACACTAAATTTAATCTATTCTTTAGCGAGGCATTCTTGTCTTTGTTTCTTTTTTGTCCATTTCAAATCTATGCCCTTGATTATCATGGTAAACGGGGTTGAAATCGGGGTTGAAGGGTTCCAATCTTTTGTACCCATTATTGTTATTTTTATGTCATCTTTTGGAAATAAAAATAAAGAAAATTAAGTTTAAATATCATATACTAACTAAGATGATCTTTGATGAGAGATTGAAAAACACACATAAATCTGAATTGAGTTCAAAACATAGTAGATGCTATGTTCAAATATGAAAATTTTAACTACAACAAATCCTTCGTATAAAAGTTCCATAAATCTATAATTAAATGTTATAAAAAATATTACTTAAATTAAATTCTGTTAAACAAAAATAAGATGATCTTTGATGAGACATTGAAAAACACACATAAATCTGAATTGAGTTCAAAACATAGTTCAATATGAAAATTTTAACTACAACAAATCCTTCGTATAAAATTTCCATAAATTTATAATTAAATGTTATAAAAAATATTTACTTAAATTAAATTCTGCTAAACAAAAATCATATTGAAATTAAGACTCAACATATTGTGCTCAAATCCCCCAATCATTTAACCAAACTGTTTTAGGAGTCTATTGTCTAAGAAATTAGACAGCTATTTACATAGATACCCAGATCCCCCAATCATTTAAACAAACCTTTTTAGGAGTCCATTGTCTAAGAAATTAGTCAGGCTACTAAACAAAAAACGGATATGTATAATCCTAAAATGAAAATTTTAAGCTTCAAATATAAATCTGATATTGATAGTCCTAAAATGAAACGTAATGTTGCACATACGAAGATCCAAATCTACGATCATTTGCTACAAGCTTAATGCAGAGAAAAAACTTTCAAACAGAAGGGAAACATTATACAGTAAGGCACCATTCAATGACCTTTCGTTGATAACTTACATTATTTTATTTTATTTTATTTAGGTCAAAATAACTACTAATTCATTTCACCATTCACAAGTGAAGTCATCTCATCACCGCCATCACCACGTAAAAGAGATCCTGTATATTAGCCAAACCTTATTGCTGTTAAAGCTCCAAGGCCACTTTCCTTTACTACAAATGATAATTGTTTTTGAGACCAGAACAATATGGAGACTTAAAGAAGCCGGTGAGAATGACAGGAGCACAAAACTTCTTGTAGACTTAAAAGAAGCCGGTGAGCATGACAGGAACGCAAAACTTCTTAAGAAACAAGCTATTAGTAGTCTGTTATTAATAGACATAATATACATAATCTAAATAACTTATTGGTATTTGTCTCAGATGATTTGACAGCGAAGAGATGATTAGATTTGTCAGAGTAACAAGAAAATTCTACTAAAACATCATCAAATTTAACAGTACACCTCATTCATATTAAATAAATAATTATTCTAATTTTATTGACCAAATCCAATTTGGTCTTGAACTGGATAATATTTGAAAATAGGTAAGGGATCCATGATTCCATCCCACAGTATGTAAGGACATTGACAGATATGTAACATTCAAACTTTTCATAATGTTAACATGGACTAGTACCAAATGGGAGCATTTTATTTTTAAAAAAATAAAAAATGATGATGATAGTTGAGGCTCTAGAGTATTTTACTCTGAAAAAATCAAATGATGATGGAGATCAGGCCTCAGGAGACAATCTTCGCCTTCATTAATAGATGTGGACCAATTTTTATTATATAATTTAAGGGAGGCTTCACGCTTACGTCTTCGATAGCTGGTTTAATTGTTGCTATTGGACCAACTGATGAACTGTTTGTATGTTGCAACAAGCTTGAGACAAATTAAATGCAAGACAGTTCTTTTACTACCATTGATTATTATTATTTAGGACCTAATATTCAATTTAATTTTTTATAAAGCCCACATTAAACAAAACTTGAGATAACTTCTACAAAACAAATAGATCTCAATAAAAGTTACGTGATAGAAACATACACTCAAGTAGGACTCGAAGCTACAAAGTCGACGTATACGGTATAGACAACGTTGAAATTCGTCCCAGAATGGTAGGTAAGCTGTTGGGAGGTCCAGTGCCCACAGACTGTTCGACCTGCATGTGGATAGCCTGATGACAGGCAAGGATTTGCTATACGGAAACTAAACTATAATACACTCCATTACAATCTACACCCGCTTAAACAAATGCATAGGAATACACGTCTATCTGATATCTCCCGAGTCCCAATCAAACTTAACCTTGCTTTACAGGTACTGTTGATGAATTCTAGACCGGTTTTCTTCCCACCACAATCTCGCCTGTGCCTCTCCAAATTTTTCGCGGCTGCATTAAAATCCGCACATTAATGTTTGCTTCTTTGCAATAGACAGTGTAATGTAATAAATGATGGGGGACTAGTATAGATTTAGGCTACCTACCTAAATCTGACGCGCCTGAGTTCCCTGGCGCCGTCAGGCAGAGACCTAATGGTGATGTACACGCCTGGCTCGTCCTCCTCCACCCACTCCATCTCCTGGTCACTTACGTTGCTTGCAGAAACGGAGAGGTCGTCGGATCGATCGGCGTCCATGGACGAGCTTCCGGCTTTGCTGGATAGATTTGGCGTGGCGGCCAAACTGCTGTGCTGGTCCATTGAGTCAGAAGAGGAGTAACCCACGCCCTGCCCTGCTGCGTTGCACTGCCTGTAGAAGTTGCGAGGCAAACGCTCGTTGTGCAGCGGCGGCGTCACCGGACTCTCCTCCGCATGAGCCCTCTGCTAATATGTTTAGTAAAAGGATGTATCGAGCTCAAATCCCCACAAAGTATAACATCCATCACGGACACAAAATAGAAAAACAATGTTATTTTATTACCTCTTCCTCTTCTCCCGTGGGAAGATACACGGTCTGCCGGTTGAATCGCTGGACGTTGTACAGCTCCATAACCTTGTCGTAATTTTCCGACCACCATCGCTGCGCTTGCCACTTGTTGAACATCTCCCGGCTTCAAACAGCAAAAACAACTATTAATGTAGAAAATAAATGCAAATGAACAGTCCGGCATAGCTGCAGACTATGTTGCACACCCTCTTACTGAGACAAGTATTTTTTGAAACAAGATATAGTCATATTTTAAGGCTTTTTTCTTCAGAAGAAATTTCCTTGTATTTTGAATAACCAAAGTAGATAATGGAACGAAGCTTTTGCCTGTTTTCCGGAAAGGTTGCTCATTTATGTTCGTGGAAACGGAGTTTAGTAAGTATCAAACGTGAATTCATGAGTAAATTAGCGCATCTTACGAAGAAAAAGATCTCATAGAGAAGACATTTTTCATGTTAGCTGTAACTGATTTTTTGCAAAAATAGTTATGATATTCCAACCTAGTTAATCAGCTTAACCCTAGTTCCTTTTGGCATTGCGTTCTTTCCTTTGAAAAAATTGGCATTGCAAGGGTAAACCCAGGAGAACAGAGAAGATATTGAATCAAAGTCTTGAATAAAATCACAGAGCAAAACAATATGTCAAATATGCAGCTAATTTTAAGAAAGGATTTATATTGGAAACCTGTTGCGGTATTGATATAATATAAGGTGCATTTTTAAAAGAAAAATGGAAATGGAGTTTCTATCCGGTTTGATAGTCTGTCTACCTGAAGCGGATACGTTTGAGGTCGTTTCCGCCCTCTGGTAAAGAAATCAGTGTGATGAGAACCCCCGGTTCGACCTGCGCAATCCATTCTTTGTTCTCCTCTTCCTCTTCCATGGAGACAGCATCGACACGACTACTATTTTCGCGGCGGCGTGCGGCCGGGGATTCGAACCTAGGCGTGCCTTCGGCGCTGGAATTAGCGGTTCGAAATCTGTATTCACCGAGGACGTGATCTCTGGAGAAGTTCCAGGCAGGGGTAGAACTGGAGCTTCCTGTGACACGGTAGCCATACTGCGTTCCTTCTGATGCATCGTCCACCTCCAGGGAATGCTGCGGCACTCCCTTGCGATAAACGCTTGACGTGGCGCACGGTTTACAGTGCCTGTATGCCCCCGAGAATTTCAACGCCATGTCTTTGATCTGAAAGAGGGTTAATATTTTACATCTGAGTCAAGTTTCACATAAGAAGAAACAATATACGGTTCTCACATTAGAAATTGGTTCAGATTTATAGAGAACTTGAAAAATCCAGACTGAGGATTTCAACAAAAATTTCAAATTTCAACTAGGACTTTAAAATTAAATAACGCTCCCTCTATTGCAGATTTTATGCTGATTCGTCACATTTTACACCGTAAGGTAAGAAAAACGATAAAAATAACGCTTCCGCAATTGCAGATTTTATGCAGATTCAGCACATTTCATGTAAGGCAAAAACAAAGGGTAAAATTTTGCCAACTGGTAAAACTTCAAAACTTAGGAGTTTCATTCACTCAACATCTGAAGATTTGAACATGTTTCTTACATTGCAAAGAGGAAAAAACTTCCTGAAAGTTTTAACTAAACTCACAAATTTCCTGAGATACTCAGATTCAAAAATATGACGATTTTTGGGCGTTTTTTCCGGATTTGACAACAGCAAAAATTGCAAAGTTCTATTCTCAGTTGCCTAGGAAATCTCAAATTCGAAATCGAAAAACTTTAGTGGACAACATTTCACAATGTTTATTCCAATCACAGCAAACCTGCAAATTATCTCAGAGGCTCTCAGGGATTCAAAATTTGGATGATACCATATGTTTCAACCAACCTTAGGCTTTCGACTTAAAAGATCGTCTACTCGACAATTGATTTTGCACATATTTCAAGATATGCAGTACTCATCCTATTTTAAGGGTACACAACCAGATGCCGCAAAAAAGAAAGTGCAGAGATCGAAACAAAAACCTGAGAAGTGAGATTCTTGATGGCCTCTTTCGAAGCGGGCGACCTCGGTGTATTCGAGCCATCCAGTTGGTGGTTTTCATGGAGAGAATCATCGAAACGCTTGGAACATGCAATGCAGGTCAACATTATCACTCTTCAAAATCTGCAACGAATACCCCAACAAACAATGCAAAACTGTAGCGACCGCTTCTGAGCCAAAGAGATGCAGGAGCGGCTCAAATTAGCAGAAGAAATGATGAAAATTTCCGTTGTATAACAATACCGACAAAAGCTGTGCATATATGTTTTTCCTGGAGTCTTCTTCTTCCTCAACAATCCGCCTTGGGAGTCGTTTCCACTTAAAGCAAAAGAAAAAACACAAATTTATCTTTTTCTTTTTCGTTTCTTGTCCCCTGCAAACAGCATCAAATTAAAGCCGGTCACGGCAGCCTTTGCCGTCAAATTTCTCCCTAAACAAGCAAAGAACAAAGCAATCCATCTACCAGAGCATGCGCTAAATTATGCTCAATCCGTCAATTCAAACCCCACCTTCACCTATAAACAACCGTAATCTCGTCAAATCAATTTGACGTACCCCCGAAGCGTGAAAATCACATCAAATCCGCCGTTCCCTTGCCAGCCCTCCGCCATAGCTACAGCCTGCTCCTACGATTTATCGGGGATCCGCTCCCTTGACGCTAAACTCTTCCGTCAATAGACGGACGTCGCTCCGTCACTTAATTATTATTATGATTACGCGTATGATTATGATTACTGTAAGAATTCACGTGGGCCTCGACTGTCGAAAATAATTAAAGCTTATTTAGCATCCTTAGTACACGTATCCTGATAAATGTAAGTATTAAACACCCAAACAGTAGTGGTGCATCGTTTAAATATTTTAACTCACGTCGTTATCATCAAAGATTATTTTAGATATGAGTGGCCTTCGGTTGCACCATGCACTATGCAGCCCCACCTAATTATTTATAGCCCTACCCCCTAAATGCTGGCCACAAATACTTGATGTACGCTCTAAGGTAAAGACTCGTCCCCTAATTTGAGGAGCATTGGAACACTTCCAAATTCTCATATTTGATTTCAAATAAGTTAAACAATACCAGAGTGGGACAAATAGAAATGGTAAAAAGTATATTATGTGTCTTCTTACCATTCATTTGTGTCATTTCATGCAGGTGTTTTGGTGTTTTGAGTATCTGGTCTTAGTGTATAATTTTGACTCTTAAAGTGTTTCTTTTTTACTCAAGTTTCTATTTTGAATTTTAGGAATAGAATTCTAATCTTTCTTTAACAATCTACAATCATTGGATTGTTCATTCATTTTTCAAATTCGATTTATTGGCATGAATTGAACCTAGTTCAATTTTACAATATAAAATTAGCCCTCTAAAACTTAAATTTCAAATTGGGCCAATACAACATCCTTCCAACTAGTTGTTGTATAATGTTTCACATGTCAAAGTGTTTGGATTGTGTGTCCAAGTCAAGTATAAAAAGACAAATTACTAACTACATTTGATCATCTTCTAGTCGTTCTAATATCGAGTGTATCAAATTTCAATCACCTAATATCATTATATCCTCATCATCATCACTTGCATATATTACTTGTTGTCTTCTAAGTTTGCTAAAAGTGTTAAATTAATTGTGGGCTAGTCTAAAGTAAAGATGCTTGCATAACAAGCTCTGATTTGTTTTCATTAACACCAATGTATTTTCAAATTGCAAGTGTTGGTTCAAAAAAATGTTTGTATGTACATATAATTTGAAGCCAACATTGTCATTTCTACAAATGAGATTAAAATCCCTAGTCAAGGATCATTTCTACAAGAAAAGGTTGTAATTTGTATCATGAAATTGAGCTCATGCAAAATTTAAGGATGTTCCAATTCATATTTCATCATTTTGCTTCCAATGCATCTAATATTAAGCAATATTGAGCTTCAATTCAAAATTGAATATCAAACCAATAAAAAACTTACTATCAACCATTAAAATGAATTGTCTTGACACTTCTCTTAATTTATAGGTTTCATAAGTATGTCACTTAATTTGTCATGACTTTAAAATTAGGTTAATTAAATTGTGTTAGTTCTTAAATTCATCAAACAGGTATTGTTTTAAATCATTTTATTTGTTTACAGATTGAAAGGAAATAAAACCACCCTTTGAAATACCTAAATTGTTATTAAAATCAATTAAATGTAGATGACGTTCTAGATACATAGAGTTGAATTTGATTAATTGACTAATGTAAGCTAATAGAGATTAAAATAAAACATGGGTTGAAATGGAAATACCTAGTGACACATAATGATATAGTACTACAAACTAAAATAAAGAACTAGATTACTAATAGAAGGTTGAGATAAATGGATCTTGAGAAGATGTGAGCCTAGGAAAATATTAAAATAATTGTTTTATTCAAGGGTTTGATCATGTCCTAATTTTTAGAATTATATTTAGAGCATCATTAGGTCTTTAGCACCTATAACACTTGTTCATCTAATGGTAGTTGTTGGTAGGATATTGTGCAATATTGTATGTCATTAGGGTCATTTCAAGCCCATACATAGTTATATAAGCCTTAAATGCCCTTAAATACACCATGATATGCTTAAACAATCTTTAAGAGGGATTAATATTAAGAAAGAATGGAAGATATATGAAAGATATATGGAAAGAATATAATACATGGATAATTGATAAATAAGTGATATGAAGAGTGGAATGAGGAAGATGAAAATATCAAAGTAAATCATGAGGAATGAATTATAAGACATGTGCAATACATTGTATAGGCTATTAAAGTATATTAATATATAATCTTATGTATATATATATTTTATTAGTAATTCTCAGTCGGAGCTAAGCACTTTTGATTGGACCAATGAACCAATGAGACCACAAATGGGGACCTCATCTCGGCACTCCTCTCCTCTCTTCCATCTCCTCATCTCCAACTCTTTGCTACCTCCTCTTCTCCTTCAACTCTCCCCTACGTTGACCCCACAATCCTCCCCTCTCCTCCTCTCCTTCATCTCCTCTCCTCCTTGCTCCTCTCTACCTTCTCCTCCCTCTTGCCTCCTCTCCTCATTCTCCACCCTCCCTTCCTCTTCGTCTACCTCCTCTGCTACTACCGAACTCCCTATGTCGACCCCGCAGTAGCACTCGTCATATACCTCCTTGTGCATTGATCGTTGCCATGCCTGCACAGGTCTTCCTTCATCTTCCATGCATCGTCCAACATTCTCCATCCTTCATCCTTCGGCTAGTGATAGTTTGTCACACCGTCCACTAGTGGGATTCGAACACATGGCAGCAGTGAAGTTGTTGCTTGCAACTTACCGTTGCACTGCAAGGTCATCCCCATAATCTTATGTATATTGGTATATATGTGCATGTAAATATTTTTTGTATAATTAGTTTGTGCTTATTTCATATCTAAGTTCTTTATTTTTACTATATCATACTAAGGTTTACTAAATAGAATGAAGAATTAAACATTTGACTTGGTCTAGGTTTAACTATCAACATTTAGTTTTGTTATTAAGGAGACAAAATTACAATAACAAATATTTAAAAGGGGTTGATTATAGATGAAAGGCATGACAACAATGAAAGAGTGTAGTAGCACACACTAGGTCCTAACTCTTGGGTGTAGAGAGTTAGGCACTAGTTGGTGACTAATGTGGGGAGATCCAAAAGAGATGTCATTGTTGAGTCAAATTTAATTTGGTTTTTGGGGATACATAAAAGGAGATTAAGTATGAACAAATTAAAGTATCAATGGCTAAGGGTAATGATGAGGTATGAAAATTCACCTTGTTATTGGAGCCAAATTATCCTTTTTTAACCACCAACACCTTCCATATACCTTTATCATGCTTAAATTGGCAAGATTGTGTAATAAATTGGTTATAATATTAGGTCATAGTAATGTATGCATATTTGTTGTTCTTTCTATGTTAATGAAGGTCAAAAGATGTTTCTTGTAACAAGTCATGTTCAAGAAAAAGAGGAGTTCTAGAATGCCACA
>VDFB02139538.1:0-15142 GCA_007258455.2 Sequoia sempervirens | reverse complement strand
GGTAAACATGTATGATAAATGTAGTAGCATAGAGAAGGTAGCGAACTATTTGAAAAAATGCCTCAAAGAAATGTGGTCTTGTGGTGATGGAATGCCATGGCATTCCATAACAATTTTCTTGTCATGGCATTCCACCACCATGAGACCACATTTCTTTGAGGTATTTTTTTCAAATAGTTCATTCCCTTGTCTATACTATTTCTTACTATTATGCTATGATAGATTTTTTCTAAGCATCCATAGCTTGTTCGAAAGCACCTGTTTTAGGATTTTAGCCATAGCAGCAAGGCAATGAACTGTTTGATAAAATGCTTTGTTAGACATGTATGAAAAATGTGTTAGCATAGACAAGGCAGTCAACTCTTTGAAAAAATGCATCAAAGAAATGAGGTCTCATATGATGGAATGGCATGATGAATGCCATGACAAGAAAATTGCTATGGATTGTCACGGAATTCCATCACCATTGAGACCACATTTTCGAGGCTTTGTTTCAAATAGTTTGCTCCCTTTCTATGCTATTTTCATTAGTATGCTTTGGATAGATTTTTTCCACAAGCATCCATACCTTTTTTGGAAGCACCTATTTTAGGATTTTTGCCATAGCAACAAGGAAGCGAACTATTTGATAAAATGATTTGGTAAACATGTATGATAATGGTAGTAGCATAGAGAAGGTAGCGAACTGTTTGAAAAAATGCCTCAAAGAAATGTGGTCTCATGGTGATGGAATGCCATGACAATCCACAACAATTTGCTTGTCATGGCATTCCACCACCATGAGACCACATTTCATTGAGGCATTTTTTTCAAACAGTTCATTCCCTTGTCTATGCTATTGCTTACTCTTATGCTATGATAGATTTTTTCTTAGCATCCATAGCTTGTTTGAAAGCACATGTTTTAGGCTTTTAGCCATAGCAGTAAGGCAATGAACTGTTTGATAAAATGCTTTGATAGACATGTATGAAAAATGTGTTAGCATAGACAAGGCAGTTGAACTCTTGAAAAAAATGCCTCAAATAAATGAGGTCTCATGAGGATGGAATGGCATGATCTAATGCCATGACAAGAAAATTGTTGTGGATTGTCATAGCATTCCATTTGTTTATTGAGACTATTATTTATACTTTTTTCAAACAGTTCACTACCTTGTCTATGATATTGCTTACTATTATGCTTTTGATATATTTTTCCAAGCATCCATATTTGTTCAAGCTAACTTGTTTCAGGCTTCAACCATAGCAGCAACAAGGCAACACTTGAACTATTTGACAAAATGCTTTGGTAGGCATGTATGAAAAAATGTGGGTAGTATAGATGCGTAATCAACTATTTAGAAAAAATTCCTCAAAGAAATGTGGTCTCCATAGAATGCCATGAAACCAAAATGCAATTGCCAAGTGCTGTTCCTAGTTATTAGTTATTGGCGTAATGTGAGCACTGTACAAATCGCTTTAGGTTGACTTTGTAAAAACTATATTGTAATTGAAATTTTGTCATCTATCAACATCTAGTTATTAGTTATTAAATGTGAAGCAATGCTTTCAGTTTGAAAGATGTGCAACGCGAATGTAATCAACGCTATGAATATAAACTACAAAATCTATTTTTACTAAGTTATCGGTTCGGTTTTGGGTTCGGGATCGAGTTCGAGAACCCGGTTCGCCGGTTCGGGAATTTTTTTTTTGGGGTTGGGTTCATTTTGGGTTTGGTAATACAAAAAAATATAAAAATAAAAAATATATACATATTTGCAGCAGCAATCAAGTTCAGAATACACCACCATATTAATAGTCAAATAACATAGCAAAAATACACCACCACTTTCATAGTGAAATATTAAAATATTAGTGATCTACTTGAATTTCATGATACAAAATTATAAATTAAAGTTCAAACATAAAAATGTCAAGTGTTTACAATCAACCATTATTGATCATTGATCAATCTTAAAAGTGTGAACATTTTTCTGTGTGGAAGGAAAACAAGAAAACAGTGTTACATAATTATTTACATTGTGAAAGAGCCAAAACCTTTTTCTTGCAGATCATAGAAGAATCTCAGTGATTTTTTGGGTGTCCTTGCCTTGGAACGAAACTATCCTGAGCCATGAATGATTGACCAAGAACTGTGATAAAGAAATAAGATAAATCACATGCAACTTGTTGCAATTTCTTTCCTTGGGAAAAAGGGTAAAGTTTTCTTTTCAGGGAGAATCTCCTTTAGATTTTGAACATGGATTGATAATTTTCAAGATAGACTTAGCCAAATATGTCATCTAGGTTTAAAGCTTTTAGGTAAAATGTTTTCTTGTCCCCAACTTCAAACCTAACACTCTTATGCAACACTTCTAAGTTCTTGTTGATGTGCAAGATAGATGCAAAGTTTCAAAATAGGCATGGTTATATAAATTCTCATCTCATACTCTCATCAGATCAAATTAAGAATTTTCAATCCTTTATGGTCTAGACAAGAGAAGTATGGAGTAGTGTTCCAATGCTAAATTCTTATTGTGAATACCCTAAGTGAGTGGTTCAAAAATGAGTGAATCTATCTTCTCGCACTAAATGAGAAATATTCACAATATGTGCTAGGAACTTAATATAAGTCCATATAAGATCGAAAGCATGCAAAAACCGAATTGCAAAATTGGCTTACATTTGACTTCCAAACACATACCCTTTCACACTTTTCGATGTTCACACGTAAGTCAAAAAGTATATGTGCATAAGTTGTAAAGTATACATTTGAATAACTCATATCTATTGAACCATGAATTTATAATTTGCAAATATGGACACCATCGATAAAAAAGATTTGTATTAAGCAAATATCCATGTACGCATACATCAATATATGTCGATATAAGTATAAAATATAGTTACAAAATAGCCATATAGGCATACAATGTCATCAAATTAATCCAACACAAAATATGTACAAAATTGCCATGTAGGCATACAACAAAGGGCTATGTGCATTCAAAATTCATTTCTCTCCATGCTCTGGTTCAAATACAATTTTCTTTCCCTTTGTTGGGCGATCTGATGGCGATAATTCTATCACCCATTTCTGCTATGCTTGAGGAGTGCTCCTGCTACTCCTCCTAGGGTTTAGCTCCTGGTGAAGTTTCAACTGTTACAATAAGAAGTAAAGACATTAATATATAGAAATTACATTATAAAAATTAATATATTTAACAAAATAATCACTTACGACCATCTCACGATCATTCTCCTCGATGGAAATATTTGTACGCCGATGCTCAGGCATGCTCAAGCCCTGTATAAACCATCCAAATAGGAATTAAACTACGAATCAATAATGGTTTGATTTTTCACTAGAACTAGTTCATCTATAACAATGAATGTAAATTGAAATTTAGTAATTTGCCTCATACCTCCCCTATTAGAGCCATCGAGGATTGTATAGCTGAGGAAACACCAATATCCACGCCCTTTGTAACGCTTAAGTGCTGTTTCTAATACCACCAACATCTAAAAATAAAACAAAAAAATTATTCAAATCAATACAAAAGCTACAATAGCGATCCATGGATGACTTTATAATGTATGAGATCTATCGAACAAAAATTTCCTGAGTACAAGTATTAAAACATATATATTATTAGTTATTAACTTAAAAGTAATTTTTATTTGAATGATGTAAATGCAACGTGAACTAACAATACATGAATATAAACTACACAAATCTATTAAACTTAGAATTCATTACTTAAGTTCTCTTTAAATTTATATTACCTCCATGAACATTTGATCAAATCTACTGGCACCCTGAGGTGTTTCCTTGAAACCTCCAATAGTACCCTGTTTAACATCCAAAATCACATATTAAAATACCATTTGTAAAACAATGCTATTAACACATGTAATAAATTTATAATTGTTTACTAACTTTACATAACCCCACCGATAGGTGTACTGCAAACATAAGTAGGTGGATGATTGGTGTATCTAGTCTCTACACTGTGACCCTGCAATTTTATTAAAATAGTAAAACCAAATTAGATAATCTTGCATTTCATAATCAAAATTTAATAAATTAAATTTAATGAACATGTTGAATTTTACCTGAGTGGACCAATGCCATATGCATCATGCAAAATGTCAGCCGTCCTCTCCATCCTCGTAGATGCATACGGATCAGGCTACGTAGTAGCATATGGATCCTGCGTAGCACCCCTCCGAAAGGCTGGGGTCATAACAACAAGTCACCCTAGAAGATTGACACATTATTGGTTCAAGGCCACCTCCCTCAAGACTCTCCTAGATGCATGGCGTACAATAGGGCTAGTGTGATGGATGATACCTCAACAAAGTTGTGATAACTCGCAATGTCTCTATGTCGACATCTCCTTCTCGCGAATGACACATCGCACTTGCTCACAAGCCGCCTAGCAAGAGGTCGCTCTTTGCTATGATCCGCTGTGCACCGTGCCTATCCTCGAGTCAATTCCCCCACTTCCCTCGAACTCCCTCATATCAAAATAATTTGGGATTTGTCTAATACAAAACCTATCAGATAGTTTCCTAAGAAAATATTGGGGACTTCTACAATTATTGCACGGTGGGTAATCAAAGACCATATACCATCTTTCATAAAAATGGTTCTTAATCTCTTGGTGGTGGCACCAATGAATAGGAAACCTCTTTGCATTGAGGGTAAGATTTTGTTTTTTTTGAGGGTCAGTGAATAGAGAGCACAAATCACCTTTAGTAATTTTTAAATCTTTTACTTGTTTATATGATAATTTGTCTGCATAATATGCCCTGGCTATCTGCCTCATATCTTGCCATCCAGATATTTGTTGGGTGATTGCATCTACATTTTTTAACATGTCTTTCAATGAATTTTCTAGAAGCATTCTTTCTGTGGTTGAAGCATTTAGATCACTCAACCTACTGATAAGATCCTCAAATTTTCTTGAGTGTCAGGAGGGAATTGAGAGAATGGTGGGGGAAGTTGGTTTTGTTGTTGAGGTTGATTTTGTTGAGGATTTTGCTATTGAGGATTTACCTCCTCTTCTTGTTGAGGATTTGCAGGATCTCCTACAAATTTAAAAAAAAACAATCAAATCTAACCTAAAACAAACAAAATCAATTTCAAACTAACTAATTCAAAACAAATAGCAAACAATACTTACCTCCTGCATCTCCTCATTGTCGTGGCGCCATATTTGCAAACAAAATCCAACTGTTCTTGATGAAATTTGAAGAAATCCTTCCTCCTAGAATGCAAGAGTGAAAGTGAGGATTTTTGGCTACGGGCAGAGCTGAGAAATAGTAAAGAGAAAATGATACACATTTGACTTTTTTTTCTTTTAAAATCACATAACGCGCTCACGTTATAACGCGAGCGAGTTATGTCTTTCCAAATTTTTTTCCCATTTGGCCACAAAAGTGCGACCAACTTCATGCACCCGCCCATGAGATCATATAAATTGGGATGGCAACAATAACATATTTTAGCATTGTTAACCTCCCTACCCAAGATAGCCATTTACTCTTCCAAGATGTTAGTTATGTTTTGAATTTTTTCACTAGGGGTTCACAAAGCTTTCCAAGTAAGACCCCTTTAGCCAGTGGTAAATCCAAATACATACATGAAAGCTTTCCTTTTCTAAGTTTTAAAATTCTCAAGATTTATATTTCTCTTCTTATGCTTGTGTTGAATAAGAAGACTTCTAATTTTTCTTGGCTCACTTCTTGACCTAAGGCACTTGAGTATTCTTGAATATTCTTTTAAAGCCCCTGGCTTCTTTTTCTTTGGTTGCACCAAACATCATGGTATCATTAGCAAATAGAGTTGATGAATAACTTCTGGCACACCCTGAGTTATCTGAATCCCTTCCAATTGACCCTCCCTCCAAACCTTCAAGAAGTCCCTACCAAGTGCCTCCGCCATGATTATAAACAAAAATGGGGATAATGGATCCCCTTGCCTAAGACCCTAGAGGCATTGAAAAAACCTTCTAGAGAGTTGCTCAGAAGTATAGAATATCTTGAGTAGGAAATCCAATCAAAAATCCAATTCAACCACAACCTATTAAAACCAAAAGCTTCCATGAATTTAAAGAGGAATTTCCAATTACACATTCAATTATAGAGGAATTTTTCTAACCTCATCAGCCTAAGTACACTTAAGTATAGTGAATGGATTAATTATTCATACTGTAGTGTAGAAAAATGTATCCCTTTACATTTTAACACTTATTTGGGCCCTCCCTACTAAAATCAGCCTTCTCTATGCCTCATTTGGTCCTATTTTGCATCCAGAAGCCTTAATTAATGCATCTTTATGAGGATAATCTTGATACATATCAAATAAACACTCAAAATTTAATAATTTTGGTTTGTATGTGAACCATAGATTTTTGTAATGAAAATATGAATGAAATGTGCCTAGATGAGATGATCTAAATGTAGAAAACTTAAGGAGGATATTGATTATGAAGTGGAAATCAAAGAAATACAATTTGTTGGAAAACACATTGTGATATGCAAAAACACTTAGAAATGTGAATAAAACTAAACAAAAATGGATGAAACTGAAAGTGTGGACCTGATATCTTGCTAGAGGCTGGAAATGTCTTCTGAAATATTGTTGATGCTATAATTTTGGCCTATAGGGACTCATTTACCATTCTGGGAGAATTAGTCCTAGTTTTGAGAAATTGTCCTGAAACCCGTTTCAGACAAATGGGTATCCAAAAGTGCAAAAGAACACTTTTTATGCCAAGAAATGGGACTCATTCACCAATAATGGTGAATGAGTCCACTTGAATTTCTAAAAATCCAAAAGAGGAAACAAGAGCACTCAATTTGTACTTCCATTCATGACAGGTGTCCACTTCTGAAACTCTGAATTTCAGGCCTGAAAGTGACATTTTGTTGATATTTTGACCTATCCAATGTAGAGATGACTTGAACAAATTTTCAATACAATATTCAATGATTTATAAGTCTTCAAGATGCCTAAATCTACAAACACATGAGATGAGAAGGAGAAATGTTGAATGTTAGGGCGTGGGGGTTTTCCTTGGCCAAACCCCTTTTAGGTAATTAAACCAAAATGGAGAAAGAATGTAATGAAGCATGAAACAATGGAAATTATACCTTACCATGATGATAGATCTTTAATTTCTATAGAAAAAGATGAATATTTTTCTCTTGAATGTCTGAAAAGTGCTATATTGATGACTTAGAATGATAAAACCCTAGCTTGCTTGACTTGAGAGGGAAGAATGATGGATGAATAATGAAGAATGGTTATGATTTAGGGTTTAGAGACTTGTATTTATAGGAAATCCACCTTATTTACCTACTAATTGGATCCCCAAGGCCGACATGAGAAAAATAAAGCTTAAAATCCAAAAATTTCCTACTCAAAACTCAAAAATGACCCAAATGAGACTAATTCACCACCTCGGGGGAATCATTCCCACCTAGCAGAGACTCATTTGCCACAGATGGTGAATTAGTCCTAGAGGGGCCCATTTGCCAGCTGGGTTGTTGGGGAATGAGGAATTCCAGTTCTTATGTTGATTTCATTAGGTATTTGATCAAATTATGGCTCAGGATGCATAGTATGGGGTAATAGGAGCCTATTAATGATGATGTAAAGGTCCATTAGGGATTGCGACACAAAATTCAATGTGAAAGTGTGATTAAATACACTTTACATCACCAAAATGAGGTCCACATAGCCTAGAAAGGCACACCATCCAATGTGAATGTGTAGGCCACATTACAACACTAGATTAAAGTTAGGTTTAATTTACAAGCCTTTTAGATTGATGTGATAATGCAATTAAATATATTTTATAATGTTGAATTAAGGGAAAATGGGTTTATTAAGTCTCGAGAGGCGTGAAATTATTTTTCAACACCTTTACAATACATCATTAAATGCATTTGAAAGGGTCCAAGACCTAGTGTGGATGTGAAAAACACCTCACAACACCAAATCAAGGCCTCATTAAGTCCAATTTATCATCAATTATTCCCAAAATCAAGCAAGAAATATTTTTTTCTACGGTACATTTAGCCCCCACTTTAGTGAGAGGATGAAATTGCTTCAAACTCTTGCTAAAGTAGCCATTCAAGAGCGTTCCAATAGTACCAATGTGGATGACCAAGGATGAAAAAGATTAAAGGAGGTTGCACAAGCCCTCAAGATCTAAGATACTAAGTCAAATCAACATAAGCACAAAAGGACACACACAAGGTGAATGATTTATAGAAAAATGAGATACATGATCATGAAATGACAAGAACTAGAAGGAAGAGAAGAGTAAAAATAAAAAGGCGGATCAAGCTTTGACCATTTTTTCAATGCGTTGTGGATCAGATCTAAGTTGTTTCTCCAAAAATGCATACTCATTGTGAGGCGATGGAACTCTTAGTTGTCTGTCGGGTGATAAGTCCTAAAGGGTGAGAAACATACACTCATAGCTGGTATTTTTTCACACACACATAGGTGGCTATGGGATAAGTCATGCCTCATAATGGGCTTCCTATTCAACCATACCAAAGTTATACATCCTAATAACTTTGATAAGGCACCACAAAAATGATCTTCAAGCTCTATTAGGTAAGTAAAACTTCATATGCTTGACACTCATAGACATTGTAAATGCAAAATAGTGCAAGGACTATTCAAAGGGATTTTTGTTAGTTCTTGCAAGGTCTTATCTTAGGGAACATTGTATCTAATGCTTCCAAGAGAGGAAAAGTGCAAATGGTCTCATCTTGTTTGAAAGAGAGGACAAGTGCAATGTCTCATCCTGGGAAACATTATACCCAATGTTTCCAAAAGAGAAACTCAACCAACTAATACAGATAGGTAATGGTACCAAACAAAAGCTTAAAAATAGGGTTTCTAGTTATGTAAAAGATAGTTTCATGGGTGAAAAGGCACTGATTCACCCAACGTGGCGAATGAGTTCCAGTGGAGATTTTTTCTAAATTTTAGAAAATTTTGAGTGATTTAGAAGGTTCCTGGGCTGTAAGAGGAAAACCTAAGATGAGAATACAAAATTTCAAGAAATTTTAATGATTTTAGATGCCAAAAATGCAACCTAAATGCACTTTGCATGAATGCAAAATTTAAAACCCTAGAACGTAACTTAACTAATGAAAAATGAAATGCAAGCTAATTCTAGGATGATGATGGAATCCAAATCAGAAAAGAAAAGTATTCTAAATGCGGGTTCATCAAAATGAACCATAAATTTTTGTAATGTGCTATGACTCTCTTACTCTATTAAGATTTTTCACCAAAAGGAGAGAGATAGACCCAAAAATCTAGGTGGTTCACTCAAACTAATGCAAGTACAATGGAAATATGAATGAAATTCACCTAGATGAGATGATATAAATGCAGAAAAGTTAAGGAAGATATTGATTATGAAGTGAAAACTAAAGAAATACAAGTTGTTAGAAAACACATTGTGATATGCAAAAGCACCTAGAAATGTGAATAAAATTGAACAGAAATGGATGAAACTAAAAGTGTGCACTTGAGATATTGCTAGAGGCTGGAAATGTCTTCTGAAATGCTACTGATGCTATATTTTTTTCCTACAAGAACTTATTCACCATTGTGGGTGAATTAGTCTTAGTTTTGAGAAACTGTCCCAGAACCCATTTCACACAAATGGGTATCCGAAACTACAAAGAACACTTTTTAGGCTAGGAAATGGGACTCATTCACCACTAATTGTGAATGAGTCAACTTTTGAATTTCTAAAAATCCAAAAGAGGAAACGTGAGCCCTCGATCTATGCTCTGGTTCCTAAGAGGTGTCCTCTTTTGAAACTCTGATTTTTGAGCCTCAAAGTGAATTTTTGTTGATATTTTGACCTATCCAATGTAGAGATGGCCTAAAAAACTTTTCAATACAATATTCAATGATTACTAAGTCTTCAAGATGCCTAAATCTGCAAACACACAAGATGAGAAGGGGAAATGTTGAATGTTAGGGCATGGGGGTTTGCCTTTTAGGTAATTAAAACAAAATGGAGAAAGAATGTAATTAAGCATGAAACAATGGAGTTAATACCTTTCCATGATGATGGATCTTGAATTTTTGTAACAAAAGGTGAAGATTTTTCTCTGGAATGTCTGAAAAGTGCTATCTTGATGACTTAGAGTAATAAAACCTTAGCTTGCTTGACTTGAGAGAGAAGAATAATAGATGAATAATGAATAATGGTTATTTTTTAGGGTTTAGAGACTTTTATTTATAGGAAATACACCTTATTTACCTGTTAATTAGATCCCCAAGGCCAACATGAGAAAAATAAAACTTAAAATCTAACTTTTTCCTGCTCAAAACTCAAAAATGACCCAAATGGGACTAATTTTCCACCTTGAGAGAATTAGTCCCACCTGGTAGGGACTCATTCACCAAAGATGGTGAATTAGTCCTAGAGGGGCCCATTTTCCAGTTGGGTTGTTGGGGAATGAGAAATTCTAGTTCTTATATTGATTTCATCGGGTATTTGATCAAATTATGCATTGAGATGCACAGTATGGGGTAATAAGGGCCTGTTAATGACCATGTAAAGGTCCATTAGGGATTGGGACACTAAATTCAATGTGAAAGTGTGATTAAATACACTTTACATCACCAAAATGAGGTCCAGATAGCCTAGAAAGGCACAACATCCAATGTGAATGTGTAGGATACATTACGACACTAGATTAAACTTAGGTTTAATTTAAAAGCCTTTTAGATTGATGTGATAATGTAATTAAATATATTTAATAATTTTTAATTAAGGGAAAATGGGTTTATTAAGTCTAGAGAGGCGTAAAATTATTTTACAACACTTTACAACACCTTTACAAGGAATCATTAAATGCATTTGAAAGGGTCCAAGACATAGTGTGGATGTGAAAAACAGCTCACAACACCAAATCAAGGCCTAATTAAGTCCAATATATCATCAATTATTCCCCAAATCAAGCAAGAAATACTTTTTTCTATGGTACAATATGACCCAGATTTAGTGATCTAGGACTCACATGCCGCCTTGGGCGTATGGGTCCTACCTAAGTTTCAGGGCCAAAACCTGAATTTGACATAAAACTTAACCTTTCTTAAAATTTGTGTGCCAAGCTTTGTTTCCCAAGCTTAGCCTATTGGGACTCATACACCCGTATTGGTTTATGAGTCCCGCTTAGCTTGGACCTATTTTAAATTCAAATTCTTGGTGGGATTTTCATCTCCTAGATTTGATGTCCACTTGTAGTGTTGTAATTTTGAGAAATTTTCCATAAACAAGTATAAATACAAGGTTATTTCACATATTTTCTCCTAACCAATCCTAACAAGTGTACCATAGAAAAATGGTACCTTGAGAATTTCATGGTCTTTTATGCCTTTCTTCATGATGCTTGGTCCATTATTCTTTGATTTAATGTTGTAATGTGGCTTAAACATTCACATTAAGTCCTTAAAATTCAAATTATGACATCTTGTGAAGGTTTTGTGAAGTGTTGTAAGACATTTCTACACTCTTCTAGAATCTATTCATTACAATTCACCTAAAAATCACCTTTTCATCCCTTATTAAGTCCTATTTTGAAGTGTTGTAAAGTCTTGTAACAAGATTTCATGCTTTTCTAGGCTTAGTTTCACTATTTACACCTTTCTTATGCTTTACTTAACCCCTTTATGTCCTTATACAACTTAATTAAGTCTGTTTTTGAATGTAAACTCGACAAACAACATTAAATGCAAGATAATTCCTGACACCCACTTTCAAGTCCAAGGTGGGACCCATTCGCCATGGGTGGCGAATGAGTCCCTCTTGGCTCAAAATTCAAAATATTTCAAATTTTCTATCGAGTTTTTATTTAAAATCATGTTATGTTGGCCTATGATGAGGTATCTTTGAGTTACTAAGGCACAAGTGTGTATAAATAAGTTCTTTTCTTCTCATTTTAACCCTCATTCATCAAGTTCACTAATTCACTCATTCATCCAAGCATTTAAGCACTTTGCATCATTCAATCAAGCATCAATCAAGTATCTTGGAGCAGCCATTAATATATTAGATTCATATTTTCTTCAACAAGGGTTTGGTAAGTTGATAGAATTTTCATGTTATTTGTTTATCATTCTCTTTCATCTCATTCTTTCATTAAGGGTTTGATTACCAAAGTGGGATTTGACCAAGGAAAATCCCTATAACCTAACCCTTAACCATTTTTCCCCTTTTGCATGTGTGTTTGTAGACTTGTGTATGAAGATTTATCAAGCATTTAGGTGTTGAAAAGTGGAAAAGAAGTCAACAAAGTGTTTCAAGTCAACTACAACCTATTTCAATCTTGGAGAAGACATTCTGTCCATTTTTTGTAGATTTGACTTTGGCAACCCAATAAGTAGACAACCTCAGATTTGGTGCTCTAGAATTGGTCCCTGATTTCATAGAATTTTGGGAGTGGAATAATTCACCATTAGTGGCGAATGAGTCTCACCTTAAGGATGGAAATCCATATATTTTCAGATTCTAGATCTCAACAATCATAAACATGTTCTCAAAAGTTTTCATTAGAAGTAGGACTAATTCGCCATCAGTGGTGAATGAGTCCCACTCGTGATTTTCAATGATTTTTTCCAGCATTTAGGACACTCCAAAATCTTCATCAATCTTCTAGGTGCACTCTGATTCAACCTTCTTCTTTGTTTTGAATTTGTTCATACTTTGGTTCATGTTTGCATATCACATTATGTTTTCCAAAATTACAAAATTCTTAGGTTTTGCATTCATAATCAGTCAAATAGTTCATACAATTACACTTAGACCATTTCATTTAGTCTTAATTTCATCATACACATCCTAATTTGAGTGAACCACCTAGACTTTTGAGTGGGGTTTATCTCTCTCCTTTTAGGTGAAGCATCCTAAGAGTGCAAGAGTAGCCTATAAATCCTACCCAAAAATCAATGGCTCATTTTGGTGAGCTTTCATATTGAGCACTTTACATTTTTGATTTTTATTACATCTTGCATCCTAGGCTTCATTTGCATCAACATTGAATTAGGTTTTGCTTTTGCATCCTAGGGTTTATAAAATTGCATCAGTGAAAGACTTATTTAGACTTCATTTTTGCATATCCAATCTTTGAAAAACTGAAAATTTGCATTCACATCCTTAATCTACATATGAAAATCATTCAAATAACTTTTAATTTTCTAAAAAACACAAAAAAATCTCATAGTTGGACTCATTCACCTCCCTAGGAAAATCAGTCAAACTGCACATTTCATACTACATTTTAAGGCATTTTCTAGGTATTTACTGCATTCATGTTCTTTGTTGTTATTTCTCTATTTCAGTTTGCAAAATTCCTATTATTTGCATTTTTTACTCCTAGATTACATTGCATTTGCATTCACCCCATCTTTTGTGGTACTTGTATAAGTGTTCGGTGCCACATTGATAATACTTTAGTGAGACGAAGTTCTAGAATCATGACTTCCTGCGATAGCACTTTGGTTGTGGACCTTGGGATCTCAAGAGATCCTACTCATAGTATGGAAAATGGTGCATTAAGCATGGAAAATACCACTGCCATGCCTTCACCTTTCCATCCAATGAATGTTGACACAAAACAATTTCATTCTGCAAGAAAAAGTCATTAGTATTCATGAAGATTTTGCACATTTACAACAAGACTTATCCCTTGAAAACATTTCCACCACTGTCATACCTGCAATAGAAAAAAATCATCATTTGATTGAAAGTGATGATGGCTAACAAATTTGTGACATATATTTTGGGAACCTAAATGTTTGCTCTTGCACTTTTAGGGTTTTTCACCTAAAAGAAGAGAGATTTAGGTACAAAATGCTTATGTAACACTCAAATTAGGATGTGTGCAATATGATATGTAGTAAATGAGCTTAACTAAATGCAATGGACTAACCTAAATGATTGCAAATGAATGCAAAAGTGCAATTTTGACTATGTTTGAAAACACATTGTGCTATGCAAAGATGAACTAGAAACTTAAGCAAATGAAAACAAAAATTGATGAGATTAAATAGAGTGCACCTAGAGGTAGAATGATGTTATTGGAATATTCTAGAATGTCTTAGAAACTTTTTTCAATGGCCACTTGGACTGATTCGCCATACATGGCAAATTAGTCCTGTTTCTGACTACCAGGAGCTGAAATATGAGAAAATCAATTTTCAGGCCTAAAGGTGGGACTCATTCACCATGGGTGGTGAATCATTCTACCTACAGAAATCTAGAAAATCAGGGGAAGATTCTGTGGGGTTAGATCTGTACTTCTGTCTCCTATAGGTCTCTGCTTCTGAAACTGTCGGATCTGGGTCTGAAAATGACTTTTTGTTGATGATTTGACTTGAATGATAAGGAGATGAATTGAATAACTTGGAAATGCAATATTCAATGATTCTTAAGCCTCCAAAGGACCTAAATATACATACAAACAAAACAAGGAAGATAAATTGTTGATTGTTAAGGCATGGGGGTTTGCCTTGGTCAAAACCATTCAGGTAATTAAACCAAATTCATAAAATAAGTGAATGAATCATACAAAAATGGAATAAATTACCTTGAAATGATGATTGACCTTGTAAGTCTACAAAAATACATGTAGAATCAACCCTTGGATGTTTTAGAAAGCTAACTTGAAGACTTCTAATGGAGAAACCCTAAGTTGCTTGACTTGAAATGAAAGATTGATGAAAGAATAATGAAGAATGAATATGAATTGAGTTGTTAAATGTTTTTGGATGTAAAATGAGGATAAAAACACTTATTTATAGAAAATTGTTCCTTAGTAACCAATTATACCTCATCACAGGCCGACATGGAGTGAAAATAAACTTTAAATTTCACTTTTTCCTGGTCAAAGGTCAAAATGGGGGCCAAATAGGACTCATTTGCCACACATGGTGAATGGGTCCCACCTAGATGGGAATGATTCACCATGCATGGTGAATGGGTCCCACAGGGGCCATTCTGACACTTAAGAAGCCAAGGAATCAGGAAATAAGGTCTAAATTTCCATCTTGTCAGGTATTTTATCAATTAAAGCCTCACGATGCACAATATGGGTTAAATAACGCCTAT
>VDFB02139537.1:0-10103 GCA_007258455.2 Sequoia sempervirens | reverse complement strand
ATTGTCACACCAAAGAATAGTGGGACTATCTGGAGGAAACCCAAACTTCCTCACATCAACTGTCGAAGCCATAAAACCTCCTAACTGGCTAACACTGCTGCACGGTACTCAGCCTCTATAGATGATAATGCAATAGCAGACTGCTTCTTGCAAGACCATGTGATAGGACCAGAACCAAGGAAAAAAACAAAGCCAGAAGTAGACTTCCAATCATTGACATCACCAGCCCAATCGGAGTCAGTGAAGCCAATGATGTGAGGGGATCTTGAAGTGTAGTGAATGCCATAATGAGTGGTGCCCCAAATGTACCTCAAAATATGTTTGGCTGCTTGCCAATGGCTCTCGAGGATCATGGAACCCGGCATGCAAGGCCAACCGCAGCGAAAGATCGTGATGAGAATGTGTCGCACAACAAATGGCCAACCAACTCATCAGGAGCAAAGTGGGTCTATCAAGGAGTAGAGCAAGTGGAAGAAAAAACAACACTTGACTGAAATGGAGTGGGAGTAGACTTGCAATCAAGCATGCCAAATCGTTGAAGCATATCAAGAGCATACTTCTCCTGAAATATGGAAATCTCATCCGAAGACTGAATAACCTGAAGACCCAGAAAAAAGTGCAAGAGACCAAGATCTTGCATCTCAAACTACTCCATCAAAGCTCTCAGAACACTCTGAATCATGGAGGATGAGCTACTTGTAAGGATGAGATCATCTACATATAGTACAAGAATCAAAAGATCACCCTCCTGATGTCAATATATACCGTGGTGATCGTAATGACAACGGTGAAGTGAGAGGAAAGCAAGAAAGAGTCCATCTTCTCATACCAAGCCCGAGGGGCTTGTTTGAGACCATACAATGAACGCCGAAGTCTGCAAACCAAAGAAGTGTCCTGCACAAATCCCTGAGGCTGCTCCATATAGATCTCCTCATGTAGGTCTCCATGCAAGAAGGCACTCTTCACATCCATCTGAAACACTGTCCATCCCTATGAAGCTGCAAGTGAAAGCACCAGGCATATAGAATTCATCTTGGCGACATGAGCAAAGGTCTCGGAGTAGTCAATAACCTCTACCTGAGAAAACCCCTTTGCAACAAGACGTGCCTTATACTTATCAATAGAACCATCTGCAGCATACTTGGTACGGTACACCCACTTGCACCAAACCAAATTTCTTCCCTTAGGAAGAGGACAAAGATCCCAAGTATGATTCTTCATCAAAGAATAATACTCCTCATCCATGGCCCTATCCCACTCAAGGTGACCTGTCGCCTCTAAAAACTTTTGAGGATCATCCGAAATGGCATGACTCAAAAGACTAGAACCAGATGTCTGAGCACGAGTACGATGAGTATCTGAAGGATCACCTGCCAAAGAACCAGCTACATCAACAGTAACACGGGCCCACCTAGGCAAGGACAGAGTAACTGGTGGTGGTGGAGATCGTGGATCATCATCTACATCATCCTCAAGAGATAAGTAATCCTCAAGAGATGAAGAGGGAGGAGTAGGCAATGAGGGAGAAGCTGGTGATGGAGAATCCATCTGAGGATAGCGCTCATCAAACTGGACATCCTACCGAAACAAGACCTCTCTGGAATCAGGATCAAACAACCTGTACGCCTTAACATCCTCACAATAGCCAACAAATATGAGTGGTCGGCTCTTCCTCTCCATGGCTTTCTGTTGAGCATCAGGAATAAATGCCCAAGCCTCACTACCAAAAACTCAGAATGTAGAAACATTAGACTTGACATGGGTCCAAGCCTCCTTAGGAGTCATATGTCACAATGCCTTATGAGGCATCTGATTCTGAATATAATTGGCACAATTGACTGCCTCATCCCAGAATGAAGAACTCATAGCTCGAGACTGTATCATACAATTTTCCATCTCCCATAAGGTTCTGTTCTTTCTCTCAATGACACCATTCTATTGAGGGGTGTAAGGGACTGTAAACTGATGCTGTAAACCATGCTTAGTGCAAAAATCTGTAAAAGCCTGATTAACATATTCCCCCCCATTATCTGTGTGTATCCTCCTGATAGAAAGTCCAAATTGCTTCTCCACAAATGTCTTAAAAATCCTGAATGAGTCAAAGACATCAGACTTGTACTTAAGAAAGTACACCCATGTACGTTTGGAGAAGTCATCAATAAAAGTGAGTACATAGTGGGCCCCTAAAAAGGAAGGAGTTGGAAAGGACATAAGATCATTGTGTACCAACTCTAGGGGTGCCCTAGCACGAGTGGCTTGACCCTTAGGAAAAGGATCTCGATGATGTTTGCCAAGAACACAACCTCGACATACACCATCAGTACAAGAAATCTGTGGGAGCCCAATCACAAGTGCCTAAGTACTCATATGTTGTAGATATCTATAATTGACATGGCCAAAACGCTCATGCCAAAGCCTGCTCACTGAATCTACATGTGCTATAAGAGAGGAACCAGCGATTACGAGAACTCTCCAAAACCATCAAATCTGTATAAACATGATGTAGAATCCACACACTCGGTATACAACCAAAATTCGGGGATCATGAAGGTCTCGAATAACCACATCATGTGGTGAGAACTCAAGCCCCATCTTACTAAACCAAAGTGGCAATCGATAAGCAGAGATAGAAGGTTTGTCAAAATTTCAAGAACAAAGCACATCTGTGAACCAACCACCACCATCCAATGAAAGCGATTACACGAACTCTATTTGAAAGTTGTCTTTGAGTCTAGCTGTATGTTTAGTGCTTGTAGAGAAGAGTGGTGACCAAATCCTCTGTGTGTGTCATATGGTGAGAGGCACCAGAATCTAGAATCCAAGTGGATTCTGAGGACAATGCTCGTGTAGAAAGAGCATGACCTTTCCCTGTGGGCTATGAAGGAGGCTGAGGTGCACTGATATTATGCTACTGCATGGCTTCCTCCAAAGCCTCTAAACGTTTCCAACACCTGGAAACTGGATGTCCTTCCTTGCCACAAAAACTGCAAGGATCTTCAGATTTCTTCTTAGTCTTGGAGGAAGACTCACCAGACTTCGAAGATTTTCCCTGTGTAGAATTCAATTGTGGTTTTGAATTAGACTTAGGTGGTGGCTTGGAGGGATTCTCACTAGCCCTTGAATCTTTCTTAGGCTTTGGTTTATGCTTCTGTTTTCCTTTGGAGGACTGGACTACCAATGCTTGGTTCTGTGAACCTGAAAGTGAATCCAACTGCTTGAGCTTGGCTTGCTCATGAGTCAGACGATCACAAAAGACCTCAAAAGAAGGCATGACATGTCGAGCACCCAAGGCAACCATGGTGGAATAGAAGGTCGAAGAGAAGATCTGAAATGGACCCCGAAGCTTGGAGAGAATTAGGAAGATGCACTCTGTATCAGTCTTAACTTTTCCACAACCCTGCAAGATAGATCTTTGCTATTTGAACTTCATCAGAAAGTCCTCAATGGAGGGAAACGAATCAGGTACCAAAGAAGTTAACTCGGCCTCAAGCTGCAAAGCTCTGAACTGATTGACAGTACCAAAAATTCCATCAAACTTGGTCCAAATGGCTCAAGGAGTGAGACAACCATCAAGATGAAACATGAGACTGTCAGAAATGTGTAAAGCCATCAATCCCATAGCCTAATCCATATTGTTCCTATGCTGCATAACCTCAAAGGTGTGAGTCAATTGAGGTTGAACCTCATCCAAATAGGACCATAACCCTCGAGACTGGAGAAGAGTCATCATGCGACCCTTCCAAGTGTGATAATTATGCGGTGTGAGAGGTTCAATAGATCTGTTGGCCATCCTGTGAACTGTGTTTCAACTGCTCTAATTTTTTTTAATTATTATTTAGTGGTCTTTCAGAACTAGACAGAAGATGCAGAAGGGGTTTGTTTGTTTTTTTTTGGTGTTTGTAGATTCTAGTTTTTTGATGGAAATGATAGAAAGCAAGAGAAAAACACCCCCCCACAATGCAAAAATCCAATCCCCAGTACAAACTAAAAGCCATAAAGCAATAGAAAGCAGTAATTGGTTGAGACAAATCTCTATGTACCTGAAGAATTTACTGATGAAATAGACTGTAGATATGGATAGCAATTGTCGGTAAAAAAACTTTCAAATCAAAGTACGACGCCCGTGGGGGTTTGAAGTTCTGCCTTTTCAGATCTTCCAACATAGACATCGGCTCATGCACGATGTTTAGAGGAATAAGGTGGAAGAATGGTAAATGATACTAGGAAGGACACCACTGTGAACAACATAGAGAAGGACACCCAAAAAAAATGCCAGATTTGATGCATGCGCTTGTAAAAAATGCTAAAAAATGCTAGATTTGATGCATGCACTTGTAAAAAATGCTAAAAAAATTTTGATTTCTTTTTTTAACAAAAAAAATCGTTGGGCAAGGAATACCAAATCTGAAAACTACACCTAGAACCTCTCAAATTAGCCAAAGAATCCCAAATCTCTTTTGTCAAACCCTTGCTCCCTTTTTTCTTCAAACATGAACAAGCTACAGCAGATCCAGCTCTGATACCATGTAAGATTTGATGAAAAACAAATCTATTAAGCCCAAGAAACTTGCATGCAAAAACTTGTCACAAGGAAGAAATCTGTAGGAAACAAAACAAGGGTTTTGCTCTGACAATATGCAAGAATGTATTATCAGACTGAAAAAGAACATCAATGAATGAATACAATACAATAGATCAATCCTTATAAAAGGAGATCAAAATGGAAAGGAAAACCTAACCCTAAGGAGAGTGCATTTAATAATTAATATTAATTATTAAATGACTAATATATGTGCATGAAGTGAAGTCTTAAGAGGAGAGTAAAGTTAAATAATTACTTTACTCTAACAAGAATGTCATAAATAAAATCCTACTTGACTTAGTTTTTATGTCTTGGCAAGAATGATGACAACAAATGCAACAATGCAAAATTGCTCTTCAAGATCTCTTCAATCCTTTTTCAACCTATAATCAACACACATAAACTTGAATATGATGTTAAGATCTTGACTGCTACTATAAATGACTAACAATACTACTCTTGAATGCTCTTGACAATAATATTTTCTCTTGAATTGCTCCTTAATGTCACTTATTGCTGGTTAGATTTCAAATGATAAAAAAACTATGTATTTATAGGTGTTTATCTAATTTCCCAAAAAATAGATTCCAAAAGCTGACACTTATAATTTGAATTTTGATCATTAAAAGATCACCAAAAATATATTTTAAAATGGGTCCTAGCACATAAAGGGAATGGGTCCTGGCCTAAATTTCTAGGGAACTCATATTCCATGGCAATTCAAATATTAAATGCATTTATTTAATGTTGGTTCCCCTTTCAGAAAATGGTAAAAATAAGGCTTTGGAATGCATAATTTGGAAAATTAGAAGCTTAATTAATTCCAATAAATTAAGGGACCCAAACATACTGTGAAATTGTAAAGGTATATAATTTCCTACATTACACACTACAACCACTTCTCTTATTCACTATTAATCCATTAACCATAATAAATTAATAATTTTATATAATATAGCTTATCAAGTATATTTTTTTAATTTAGTTCAATTCATAAAAAATCAACTTCTAATTCAATTTAATTCTCCCTTTATTGAATATAAAATCTATGTGCTACTAATATAAAGCAAAAACAACAAAAACCAAAACATAATTTATAGTTAAAAAAAAAAAATTTAAAACAAATTTACCGCATAATATAAACTAAAATTTAAATTTTTAATACTTTTTGATCAATAGTCTCTAAATTCAACAAAATTATTTATGATTTAAATTCAATAAATTTCAACATCAAAATCATATTTAATGTCAAAATTAGTGATAATTTCCTCCTCTAATATTATCTGATATTGTTGACTTAGAAATTAAGTGAGAATTTTTAATTCAAATATTATAAGTAGTATATGGACAATTTAATATTAGACATAAATGTAAAATGTCTTAGGAAATGCATATCTTCATAAAAGTTTTATTATTAATTTAGTAATTGTAACATCTTATTCTTTAGGTTTTTAAATTGCACACTATTTTTTTTTTAAATGTAATGTTTATGTAAGTGAGTTAAGAGCTTAAAGCTATTGTTTGGGGTTCTAAATATCAAAGCTATTAGTTGGGGTTCAAAATATCAAAACTTCTTCCCACAGTGAGCTCTTAGCTTCCAATTACAACAAATTTTTTTATATAGTCACTTTATTATTTATTAATTATTACCTAAGAGTATAACACATCCCAACACAGAAGCACCAAAGGGAATCCCTTAACACATAACCTACCACCGCAACACCTAAGTTCCCTTTAGAAGCTCCATAAAATTTTATCTTCATCTACTTTTGACATTAACCATTCATCATTGCAAATACTTCTCTTATTCATTATTGGCACGTTAACATAAATAGATTAATGTTTTTCTCTTGTATGATCTTTCAATTATAATTTTTAATGCAATTAAATTCAAACAAATCAAATCATAATTTAGTTTAATTCACCCTTTATTCAATAGAAAAAATATGCATTAATAGTCTAAAAGGAAAGTAAAAAATATATAATTTACAACTTAAAAAATAAAAAAGATTCAAAACAACTTTATCCCATGACATAAACTAACACTTTGATTTTTAATACTTTTTGGCATTATAATGGTCCCTCAATTAAACATAATTCATTATGATTTAAAGTCAATAAATTGCAAAAACAAAATTATATGTATCTCATTTAACGTCAAAATTAATGATGTCTTCTTGTCCAATGTTATTACTATCATTGTTGACTTGGGAATCAGGTGAGATTTTTTAGTTCAAATTTTACATGTATATGCACAACCAAATATGGGATCAATGTAAAAGGTTTAAAGAAATGGGTATCTTCTTGAAAATGGATCATAGGGAGTGGTCCCAAAATAATAATAAAAGGCACAATTTTTTAAATAACTAAAGAATAATTTACTTTAAAAATGATTCAAGATAAGTTTTCCTCATAATATAAACCAACATTTAGACATTTAGACTTTTTGGTTTTGCAATGGTCTCTAAATTCAACATAATTAATTATGATATAAAGTAAATAATTTTATGTGCACTAAACCAACATTAAATTATATTTAATATCACAAATTTTATTACTAAAGTTATTGATAGTCTCATTACCTAATGTTGTCCCTAATATTGTTGACTTAGGAACCACGTGGTATTTTCTAGTTTAAATGTTATAGATAGTGTTGCACAAACAATCATGAGATAGATGTAAAAGGTTTTAGGTAACATTAAATATTTCATTACTAATTTAGTAGTTATAACATCCTAAATTTACACCCTCAAGATTCTAAATGGTACTTGTTGAAGTTATAGATTATATACAAAATCTTTGAATAAATTAGCTAAATTATGTTATATATAAAAAATGAGTTAATACTTACATTTGGTAATACATGAGTCCTTTCCCATAATTAGTACAAAAATACATACATCAACTTATATAGTAAAAACAACTCAACATAAAAGATAGAGTAGTATAGACTAGCCTATCAAACACAAAAAAAATTAAAAACCTATTACTACCTACATGATACCAATAAAATATAAAACTATATCAAAGATAACCACTTCAACACATCTAACAAGACATGGGGTCAATAATCCATAGCCTAAAATTTCATGCTCTATGTAGGGAAGTCATCACTTAGGGATCATGGACCCTATTATATACTCTATTACCAAAAACCACCACTATCTCTATAGAAGGCACAATTGGCCCTACAACTATAAATGAGTTCACCTACTACATTGCACTCTTCAATATATCATTCCACATGGCATAATTGTTTGTCATCTCCATTATACCTCATATTGGAGACCACTATGTGTTTAATCACATGATAAGGATCTTGATAAAATGTCTCTAACTTCTACATGTCTAACATTATCTCCTTAATTATCACATCTGTAGCACCTATATCCACCTCCACCATCCCAACAAATTTTTTACTTTCACTTCATCCACCCTTAGTGCAACCTTAAAACCATCATCACCTTCATTTAAGAATTCAACTTTCTTTAAGGATTACACCCATAGAGAAAAGATAATTTCTTATATTATTTTATCCATGGTAAATTCCTTCAATTCAAGCACACAAAATCATCCACATTGGAGCCCCTATATCTCACATTCCCATTATCATCAATTCATTGATGCATAAGATTACTTGTATCACCTTCAACTTCACCCCGTTGTTGTAGCTAAAAATCATTTTTAGGTGGTGATCCATCACCTTCCCAAATATATACAAATTTATCACACTGTGCTTCAACCCACCATTAGTAGCAAGTCAAAACAAAAACCAAATAATACACCTACAAATAATGTCCACTATACTAATGTCCATAACACATTACAAACCAAAGTCAACATTAAACTACAATACTACACCATTATTACAACACACTCCTAACCCAACTTAAAGCCTATATACTCGAACATAATCAAATCATCACATTTGAATGTACATCCTCTAAAGCATTGATGACCAAAATATAATTAGGAATATAATTTCATCAAGAACTAGTCATTCATTATACCATAACTAAAGGGGGCAATTGTTTGGCCACTCTTTACTATCCTCGATAACTATGTGAGTAACCTCCAATAGTGCTCTTAGCTTCCAATTAGGACAAAACTACTTGTTTGCTACATTAATAATAATCTACGAATCACCATCCACCTCAATTTCATGATGACCTTTCTTATGAGTTAGTTGAAGGCCTAGTATACCACATCATTATTTATTGTATTTTCTAAAAATATAGTAACTTCCAACATAAAAGTGCCTTAGGGAATCCCTTAACACATAACCTATCCTCACAACACCCACATTCCCTTTAAAGGCTTCATCAAAATTTAAATTCATTCCTACTTCCAACACTAACCATTTATCATTGCAACCATTTCACTTATTCAATATTAACCCATTAACAAGAATAAATTAATATATTTATATAATATATTCTTTCAACCACATTATTTTAAATTTAGTTAAGTTCAAATAAATTAAACCCCAATTTAATTTAATTCGCCATTTATTCAATGCAAAATCTATGTGTTTCTAATGTAAAGTAAAAGAAACATCTAAAAACAATTTACAACTTCAAAATTATAAAAAAAATTGAGACAAGTTTACCCCATAATATAAATCAGCATTTAAATTTTTAGTACTTTTTAATATTACAGTGGTCTTTGAATTCAATAAAATTAGTTATGATTTAAAATCAAATAAAGTGCAAGATCAAAACTATTTTTAATATCACATTTAATGATAGTTTCTTTGTCCAATACTGTCACTGACATTGTTGACTTAAGTTAAGGAAGGTTTTCTAGTTCAGTTTGTATAAGTGTTATATGCACAATTAAATATAGATGGTCCTAAAAGGTTTATCTTTTTACAAGATTTATGATTAAAGCCCGCCTTCTCCCTCTCCCCACCTTTCTTAGGGCGGCCACTGGGCCTGTACAACCTTATGTTTTGTACTTCTCAAGTTTTCAAATGGTAAAATTGAATTTCTATGAAAATTTTAGTAGGTTTTTAAAGTGAGTTAATGACTTATCCACATCACCTACCTCTTCACCAAGTTATTCAAAAATATTTAAAAAGTTAAGAATGAATGATGTACATCAAGACCTATATTACCTCTTGCTTTACGTACCACCATACTATGAAAACGGGCTTTTTGTCCATTTTTTAAATACAAACATAATAGTTACTAAGTCTTAAACTTTACAAATAATAGATAAAAGTCAAAAAAAAAAAACTTTTTATTGCACAATATCATAACAACAATTGATACCTCATCTTGGAGAGCTATTAAATTCTCTCCCCTTAGAAGAAAATTTTGTAATAAAAATAAAGTGGTAGCATATATTATAAAATAGACTGGATACTTTATCTTTATTACATATTTTAAGCAAATTGGAATCTTAAAAAGAATATCTATGACACTGATTGTCGAGCATGCTGTCGCGACCCCATTTATGTAACTTTCATTTTTACCTTTTTCATCATTATAGTAAATTGTATTTACCTTCCACTAAACAA
>VDFB02139536.1:0-26697 GCA_007258455.2 Sequoia sempervirens | reverse complement strand
AAAATAATAGAAAAACAGATAAATATATAATATGTACTTTTATCTCTTTAAATCATACATAATTTTTATTTTAAAATTTTATTAAATTGTAGAAATGTAGGTGAAAGTGACATTTAATATAACTATGATTAGTTTTTAACTTTTTATACGACTAAAATCCACTTAAATATAAAAAGTTGAACTATAGTATTTTAAATTCAAAGTCTTATTGGAAATAAATGTGTTATAATGCATATTTATAATAATCACACTTAGTGTGTTATAATGCATATTTATAATAATCATATTCAAAGTTAGTGGTGTTGAAACTAATATGTTTATACAATAATTATAGTATTGATAATTTTGATGATAATGTGAATGGTAGAAAGTAAAGCTCATGTCCCTCTCAATGGAAAGTGTTTACCATCATAACATAGATAAAATAAAATATATGTAAATTTTTATATATTCCACTTAAGAATATTTTATATTTTAAATATAAATTTAAAATTATGTTTATAAAAAAATTAGTATAAATATTTTAAATCTATTCATTTAAAAGTTATTTAGAAATATTATTTTAAGATATTTTTATTTAATTTATGTCATTAATTTATTATAAACATAATTAATAGTAATATCTTTTAAATAAATATATTTAAGAATATTTGTTATGTTTTACATAATTAATATATAAATATAATGTTTAAATATTGTAATTTTTTATATAAAATAATATATAAATTTGAAAAGAATAAATAAAAATATAGTTTAAATTGTTGGAATTTATATTACATCATAGTTTAGTATAGTTTAGATTAATAAATGAATAGTTAAATAAATAAGTTAGTTTAATATGTTGGTTGTTGGGAAGTTATTTTCTTATAAATTAGTTTTGTAACAAAAATATATTTGGCATATAAAGTCATTATGCATTGTATTGAAAATCAATATGAAATCAACATCTATTACTCTTATGTTATTTCATCTATAGTTATGGTTTGGTCTACAAAATTATTTTTGTGCTCTATTGTTTTTTATTAGGTAAGCAACATTTACAGGGTGTTGTACCCTTCACAAAGAGCCACAAGGACCAATAGAGTTCAAGACCAAAAAAAATAAAAAAAATAAACACAATGGACCAACAACAAATGGAAAAACAACAAATGAACAATAGACTAACTGGCATCTCCCCAATTCTTTGATAGGAGATTAACAACATCATCTCTAACCCATTCCTAATGATCTTTAGCATTCTTGTTGTCCATTTCATCCTTCATAACCGTCAATAGGGTGCTGGTAACATAGTGGACCAGCTTAATCGTGAAGCGGGTCAAACCACAAATTTTTTTGTCCAACTTATCCAATCTTTCCTGCAACACATAGAGCTCATCCCTCCCAACCGTAGTCTTGCCAGTATCAGCACGCTCAACGTCCAACGGGTCTGAAGATAGAGAGGTCAAATCCTCCTTTTGCACTTTTCCATTTTCAGGAATGGTGTTGGGCTCTCTAGCATACTCCTCTTTCGTATCCAAGTCTTTCACCTACACTTTTTTGCTATTCTTGGTCAGCCTACCAAAGCATCGTATGATGGTATTGCCACCAGTCACCACCGTATCCCCTTTGGAGTCCTTTCCCACCATATTTTTACCTTTGCTCATATGCTCCTTTAAACTCTTCCCTTCCTCTTTGCCTTTCTTTTTCAAGGCTGGCTTGCTAGCAGTCTTGGCAGGGGTTGATTTGAGTTCACAAAGACTAGCCGCCACACTAGTCTGGGTCGTACCCCCATTCCCCTTAAGCTTTTTGGCAGTGGGTTTGGGTTTATGCGTGTCAGTAGGGACCGGGTGGTTTTTCTTGATGGGGCCTTTGGACTTGGTCGGAGATAAATTGGTCACAATGGGAGGCTCAATCTCTTCAATACAGACAATAGATATGGGTTTGGGTGGACATAAAGCAAGATGGAAATGGTAGAGCCTCAAAATGAGGCCTTGGTGGAGCGGAAAGTGAGGAGAATCATTAGGATTCAGACCAACAACCTCAATACATTTTTCAATAGAACTTTCTAAGTCCATTAGAAGGAAAAAAGGAAAGCTTAACAAAATTTTATGCCGGAGGTGGTTCAAAAGAGGGAAATGGTAGAAATAGTAGGTTTTGAATCTACCTTCCAGAATCACGTACTTCATCAGAGCAAGGCACACTTGGTTCCATAGTTGAGGGAGAGCCTCCTGCTCAAAACCTGACTGGTTGCGCACTGGCTCCTCATTCCCCACAAAAAATGTGTTCATACTTTCATTATCCTTAGTTTTAGTGTGCTTCGGGTGCTCCATACCAGTACACAGGAGCCCCGTTGCTTGCGCTATCACTTCCTCATTGACATTAAAGGAAATACCACCCAAAGTCACATGATGATCTTTCCAAGAGTTGACAAACTGCGCAGATAGATTAGGGTCATGGCCCACCAAACTCTCCATTAGTGGAGCAAGACCACCCTCAACACATATGTGCCTCACCAATGGATCTTTGCAAAATTCGCCATAGTTTTCCAACTCATTTCGCACCCTATCACCAACCATAATGTCACTTTGCACACAAAATAACCAGAAACCCTGAGAAAATAAAATTTTAGAGATAATGGAAAGGTGAAGAATCACCTGCACATTTAGGATTTTAAGCCAAAAATGGTAGCCTTTGGTAATCAAAGCAATGGATAGGTCGCACACTTGAGGAGTGGAATCATAAATGAGGATCTTCAAACACATTTGGCTAAGTAAGCAGGACATGATGGGAATGGAAGGTTTTCCTTCCATGTAATAAATGCACAGAAACCTAGGCAAGATGGCCATGGGGCTAAATTTAGAGACACCAAAAAGGTTAGCTTTCAGAAGCAGAGACAAAATAGTGGACAAGATAAAACCAATTAGGAGCTTGATCTCATAATTATTAGTCACATTGAAATCAAAATAAAAAAATTGAAAATACGATGGCTTAACATAATCCCCAAAATGAGATTACGTAAGGTACGGTCCAACTTAGTCTTAATCATCAAGTGCTCGCCACAACATCTCATGAAATCTCTTTTCAAAATGGGCTCCATCTCATAATTTAAATTATGCCACTTTTTATCCACCTCATCTTTAAAAATTGTCCACATAGCCCAAATAATTTATGGATTTTGGTGTTGTGACCTGATGTTCTCTTTTGCAAGGACAATCAATGAAAGAAGAGCTTCATTGAAATTAAATGACAATGTTATTTTTTGCTGTTTTGTTTAAATTTTTTATATAGGCATTCATATAGGATTGAAATTGCAATAAGAAAAGCATATGAAGATCAAAAGGGGTATTTCATATTCTATTGTTATATATGACATGTAGAAAAGGTGTCTAAAACAATGGAAAGGCATTTTAGAGGTTGAAAATTATATTTGTAGCATGAGTAACTCCATTTGAAGTGTCGGTGTGGAAGATCTCTAGAGTAGAAAGTAAAATCATATATTTTATAAAGGTAATCACTACCATAAAGAAGACCCTATTCATCCAAAATAACCTACAAGATTGGGTGCAACAATCATATTTTTGTAGGCATGAAAATATAAATCTAATATAGAGGAAAATGATTGGAAAATTATTGTTGATTAAGGCATTAGATTTCTTGGCATTTAGGGAGCATTGTTAAGATCCACACATCAATTCATGTAGATTTCTCCCCATTTCTCCTCCACCATTCAAATATGTGGAAAGAAATTTCTATTTACACATATGGATGAGAAAAATGATTGTTCTATATTGAAGAAAATTTTGGCGTGATTTGTAAGGCTAATATTTCTACCATAATTTCAAATTATCATTGATAAAAGGACATGTAATTCGAGTTATCTTGTTGTAAGGGGTCAATGGTATGCATTAAATAAGGGATGCATGTGTTTTAGTTTAGATGTGAGTTTTGAAACTATTGTAAGTGGGGTTCAATAAAGTGTGAAAAGGGAACTTTTTGGAACTTAAATAAGGTGATAGGATTTCATTGAAAGGGTGATAGAAATTTTCAAGTTCAAGATCACATTTTATAAAAATATTGTATAAGGTGTATTATTGATTGAAATTGACACCTTCAAATTTGATATATTTATTTCCATCATGTCATAAAATATTTATATTTTTCAATCCATCCATAATATGTCTGACAAAGATATCTATGCCTATAATATTGAAGAACCTAATGAGACATCAAATGAATAGATTGTAACAAATCAAGTTAGAGGCCGGAGGCATTAGAGGTAGGAGTATTTTTAACATCTTGAGCTACCTTCTTGATTAGAGATGATACCTTGTATGAGAAGTATTTTTTTTTATATATGTCGCTTCATGGAGCAAGGAGGGGCTTGGAATTTATTGGAAAAACTTGTGGGTGTAGTTAATATATTCACTTTTGGTTTAGTTTCTTTTGTACACCATAGGAGGGATTGGTTCCCATAACACTGAAGGAGGGATATTGACACTTTTGGAGGAAAGTGGACTCTCGAATGAGGATTGTTCTCTTATATGTAAAACAAGAGGAGGGATTTTGATACACGTGGATGAGTTGTGGACTCTCATAGGAGATTTATACTCTCATTGTGCATGGAGGATGGGAATATTTTATCTTCTCTCATATTTCATAAAGGTTTGTAGGTTTGAAAATTACAAAATCTACTAATGGAGTCAATTTATTGTTTCTTGGGTGAGTGAGGAGAATGGATGGAGATGGTCCATAAAATTTTTTAGAAGGATTATTTTGTTGAATCCCTATAGTGTTCCATCCTTTTTTTTAGATTGATATAATAAGGGAGGAATGCTAGAATTTATATTACATCATAGTTTAGTAAAATTTAGATTAATAAATAAATAAATATGCTAGTTGGTTGTTGGGAAGTTACTCATAAATAAGTTTAGGAAGTTTGTAACAAGAATATATTTGCATTATAAATCCATTATGCATTATTTTGAAAATCAAAATGAAATTAACATATATTATTCCTCTATTATTTTATCTACATTTATGGTTTAGTCTACAAAATTATTTTTGTGTTCTACTATTTTTAATAAAAATATTTAAATATAATACATATTATTAATTTATTGACCTATAAATGATCTTAAAATTTATTTTAAATAAAATTAACTTTCTCAAATATTAATTTATATTACCTAGGTAAATATAAATAAATGAGAATAATTGAGTTTATGAACTAAATAATAATTCAGAATGATAAAATTATATAATTGTAATAATGTATGACTTTGATGAATATTTTAGAGCTTGGTTATTTTTACCTTAAAAATGTGATCTCTTTATCAATGAATTGTCTTAGATCTTGTATTGAATTTGTTCTCTATTTCAGTTCAATTCTACAACTATGGATTCATTCTTTAAGTCTATATTCAACCTTGTATAAAATGTATCTAGATGCTTCACTTTCATAGTTGTCAACCTTGCACAATGTGCATATCTACTATGTTTCCTTAGTTGATCTTCATTTTATTTACTCTTATTTAATGTCTAGTGATTAGTTTTATTTAAAAATATCTTGGAAGTTTTATCATTGTATCACAAGTAGACATGTTCTCCTAGTCCAAACTCTAGATATATGTATCATAGATCAAATGTAGTAGGAAAGGGCCCAAAAAGTGATGTATGCAAATTTGTTACTCCTTTCCATGTACCAAATCCAAATGGTTTTTTATTTATTTATCATTTAATCCTTTAGGATGAGAGGTAATGCTTGAAAGATGAGAGATGATAAAAGAATGTGTTTAGATCTAACATATAGCATACAATTTTGTACATGTACTTAGTTAGCTCAAGATAGAAAACTAAAGGGATCTAGAAATACAAAATTTAAAATTAAACTTTAGAAAGGAAAGGGTCGGATCCATGACAACAAGATCAATATTGTGACCATAGAAATGACCTTGGGTGGATAAATAGTCAACTCTAGGTTATAGAAAGAGACCAGTGGCAATGTTCAGTTGGGGGGTAGAAGGTTTGTTCATCTTGCGAATGCTACTACTAAGGATAAAGATGATGAGAGAAAAGGAAAAATGGTTTCTGATGAGGATGATAATAGGTCCTCTAAGGAAGAGCTTATTCCAAGTAGTTTAGGTGAGAGTCAGGAGTTTAGTGACCCTGATATGGAGAAGGATGAGTTCCAAGAGGAAGATAATAACCTTGATAGAGATGATGGTTATGATGACAAAGATGAGAGGGAGACTGAGGTGGATGAGGATAAGAATATGAACCCTTTGACTCTGGAAGAGAAGGATACAATTGTGCATAACACCCAAATGCTAGATAATTCTCATGAAAAAGATTTTAATTCTCAAGTGGAAGATCTCAAGACTCGCATGACCCAAGTGGAAATGCAACTTGAAGGAAATAGCAGTAATAAAAATTTAAAAGATATGGAAGATGCAATTAAGAATCTCAGTGTTTTCATCGATGGCATCATAAAAAGAAGATGTTATGGGTGTGATGTCTATTCAGAGCAAGATCAGGAAATAGCAAAATAAAAAAGGAAATTCCCTTAGGAAGAAAGGAGCGGCTAAGAAGGAGAATAGCGGGAGTAATGAAAGTTCAATGGATTCTATGGTTGAGCTCTAGGATAACTAGAGTCTTATCAAGGATTCTTAATGCTTTTTCTTCTCTCTATATTTTAGTTTTGCTTCAAAGACTCTGGCCTACATGCCTACTTAAGTATGACTCTATGTGTAGTTGTTTTAGTGATAGACTAGTTAATCTTCTCTAATTTTATAGGTTTTAATATGACTTATAATTATGTTTTAAAGACTATTTGGATTACTCTTTATGGCATTTTTCCTCCTACTAGTATAGTTTTGAACAATATTTTTGGTGATGATAAGTGGTCTGTGTGCCTTGATGGTAAACTTGTTTTGAGCCTGTGTGCCTATAGTTGATGATCCTTTATGGTTTGCTAGTGTTAGTTTAGTTTAGGTCTTTTTTGTTGTTTGGCTAGTTTGTTTTTCCAGTCTGTTTCTTTTAGTTGTTTTTCTCTATTGTTAGCTTGTGTATGGGATCAAGGCCCTTCCCTACTTATCTAATAAAAAACAACTATATTTAGGTAGGTTTATAGATACATATAACAATAGTTTGGATAAAATTATAATGTATTAGAGTATGTAAATATAAGTATATATAAGGTGGAGGCTAAATATGGGGGGTTATGTGTGTATATTAATGGGAATAGTATATGGTAATGAGCCCAACTTTGCATAAGATTGCATCATTTGTTGATATGTACATCTATCAAGACGTTTCCTCAAAATGGGTAGAAAAATAAATTGGAAATTACATGGGAGTACAAATTTCACCATTACATTTTCTCCCACTTTAAGATCCATGTGAATCTTAAAATGATCATGCATTTCAATTTATGTAGCACTCAAAAAATGTAAGTAAAATAAATATTTAGACATTGAAGGGTGTGAAAAGGTATCCATGTAAAGTAATAGACTTTGTTGGATGTGATTGTGTAGGATTTTCCTTCAATATGTGCTTTCCATATGAACCTAAATAATAAAGGAAAAGTGTGCCATGGGTATCTTTTCTCTTAGAGGTGAAATGTAGATACAAAATAAGAACGAACTTAATTTTCTAAGAAATGGAAAAAAAGGGAAATGAATAAAGTATTTTTTTGAACTTGGAAGACAATAATAGCATATTTGGCTTGGTGTCCATAGGATAAAAATGCACATGGTACACAAGACATGTCATATGATAATTCTCTATCTAGATATAATGATGAGTTTATTTATAGCATTTATCATTGCTTGAAATCTCAACATAGGAATTTTTGAGACAATATATACCCATTCCAATTGGTTGTATCTATAAGATGTAAGGAATTTAATGAGAGATAAAACTATACATGAAATTAAATGTAATATAGATAATATTGTGACCTTGTATTCATGTAAATCAAAAGTTATGGTGAATGCATCATTTGATAATCATGTGTACCATATATAATGATAAAGTGTATTAAGAATATATTGGTTGGAGACAAAATCAATAAGGTGATGATGCCCCTAAAATGGGAAAAATAGGAAAATGGTGATGTGGAATCAAATGGCCAAAAATAACTTTGTAGAAATGTAGGGCACTAGGATAGAAATATACCCCTAATATGTCATCCAATAATATGAGTACACAAAGGTGAAGGTAAGGTAATAATTCCTTGGTGGATATAGGTAAGGAGGAGGTAATTTTTTGGTAAAAAAATGACACCCTTGATATATAAGAAATACATGATAAAAAATGTAAAGGGGTAAGGCATGATACCCCAAAAAGTATAAAATCATATTATGTGAGAAAGATGAAGGTACATTTCCCCCAATAAGTGTGGTTGTAAAATCATAGGATGTGAGAAAGGGGATGGAATGGTGCCCTTGAATATAAAAATGCAATCATGAAGCTACAGCGTATAGAGAGGGAGGGAATAATGATCCCAATGTAAGGATGTAACATGGTAATATTAAGTGTGATGGGGGATGGAATGATGTCTTTTATGTAAGGATAAATTTTAAGGATATGGAAATAAGATTGCAAATGATATAAATTATATTCTATAGATTCATAATATAGTTGTGTAAGCTCAATAGGTGACTCTAAAAGTATGATATATCAATGTATTCTCACTATGTATCCTCTAATAATCATAACATAGAAATTGAGGCAACTAGAACAATAGAGAATGGTAAGTTGTAGATCTCAAAGTAATATAAATATCATGGTATAATAATAAGCATAAGATATACATATAGAAAATAGTTTAAAAAATGTGTAACAAGTGTAAAATAGAAGGATGATAAAGCCATGTAAGCAAACAAAATGGTAATGGGAAAATACCATACAAATCAAGAGTGAAATAGAAAAGAAAAAGGTGAAAAACAAGATCAACCCAAGTTGGGGGAATATTTAAGTAGAATGTGATGGTTCCCAAATATGTAGTCCAATAGCATCTAAATATTAATTTGATCTTATGCTTGAAGGCATTGGAGGATTCGCCAACAAACAAGAAACAATCTAAATTATTTTCCTCTACACTTTAGGCTTTGTAAAACCTAGGTAGGTTCCCCTTTTAATACATCAATTGATGATATACAATACAAATTCTAGATGATGCTTGATAAATAAATACTCATACAATTTTGACAAGGATCTGTGAACCATATAATGAAACATTTGAGTTCCTTGTAATGAAAGTGATTCAAGTATGAGGAGACAAATAATTAAATATAATAAAAAATTTCTTTTAGATTTATCAATTTGGATGCAATTCTAAGGTTGTGGGAGATACAAAAACAAATGGGTGCATGTTCAAGGTCACAAAGTCACTCAACCATACACCTTCATTTCATAACATTTGAATATACTTTGATGACCTTCTAGGCATTAGTACCTTGTAATAAGTCAGCCTTCTATAGGCTAACAATGTGATATTGATTCAAAATCCATTATGTGATAAAAATATTCTCATTATTTTCTTAAAAGAGATTACAATCTTCCCTGGACATAGACTAATAATGAAAATAACACAAATCCTTAAAATATGTATTGAAGGAAATTATAACCCTTCATTATTTTCCTAAGGAGATACCCTATTGTAAACTAGAGATAATACACACTAAATAAAGTATTTATATATGCCTCAAATCAAGGTATGCAATGTTATAATAGAAGAATTACATACACCTAGATAATTATTTTTTCTTAAAGAAAACTCAAAATCCTCACATCCCACCCAAAAAATAATCTCAAACTCCTTATAACTCCTACAGTTGATTATAATTCCCCTTTTAAAGGTAATAAATGAATTTGTACGAGTGTGAGAACATGACACATGTCCCTCAACAAACTACACCTTGTGCATAAATACTCATGCCAACTCAGAGTCTTCATCAACATGTCACTTTTCTTTTTGCAATGAATTGAGCATATTTTTTAATACAACTATGAATACAACCAATCTTTGGTTATAACTAAATATCTCCCTTTGATGGCACAAAAAATTTTGTGTTTCTGCTTTATTTGGTGATTTGATATGTTCCTGGAACTTTGTTGATGGTTTGAAGTGAATCAAGAACTAATCAAAAACTTGGAGTAGGAATTGGAAATATTTGGTAATTTTGGGTATTACTAGAACCCCAAGAACCTCTGACACTTTTCACTTTTTCATTGTTCCCTTATTTATTGATGGCCTTCTACTAAACACCTTTCTTTCTTTGTTGGGGGTTCATCGAGAACTAGGAACTTGTTGAGGGTTCCAATGGTTCTAGGAATCAATCTGTGCTTTAATTTCCTTGTGAAGATCATCAAACAACCTATCAGATCATCTAGTAGGAATAAGAAGTAATCAAAGGTTCTTTGCCCATTCCTAGAACACCCAAAACCTTTGATTTGTTCCTATGCATGGCCCAACATCCAATTTCTTTCAAACCTAGGAATTTTGATAAAAAAAATTTACCAAATTGAAAATGTTATGACCCTTTTAGATCCCTTTTAAGATGAATGATAGGATGGAGTTGGATGAGGCACTCACTGCCCCATGCTCTGAGTCCTTGCTCCCAAGAACTCCTAGGTGTCTCTTCCACCTTGTCCTAGTGGTCCTGCCTCAGGTTTAGATGCCACTACTTCTATTGACCAACCCCACTATCATCATGCTTTCCTTCTACCAAGCCAACCTTGGTGCTTTATCTCAATCTCACCCTTGACCCTTACTCTTCCCTAAAGGCCAAATCCTCTCAATATTCAATTTGATTCTTGCAGGGGTGTGTAGATGTTGTAAGAGCTTCAAGATGATCAAACTAGGGTTCTTGTTCCATCACAAGACTCCAACTAACCATCGCTTTCACAAAATTCCCTTCTAGGGTTTGAAAAGGCTACAAGCCTAGAGCCCCAATTAGGCCTCTGAACAGAGCTAAAATGCAATTTTATTCTAAACCCACCAAAGGACCTAGGTTCTTTGTTTAGAGTTTGTATTTCTCATGCCTACACCTCAAGGATTTTTAGGGTTTTAAGCCTGCACAGCCCGTACACTGTCCACACACAAAAATGGTCAAAATCCTAGGGTTTCTAAGCTTTTCAATGCTGGTTTCAGACTGTTAAAAATTTCTCACTCCAAATTAATTGGTGGAGTCTCCTCCTGATCACCATGCACTGCCAAGACCTCCAACAAAATTCTCCAAAAAGAATTTCTCCAAGATCTCAATTCCCCTGCAAGATATGAGTCTTTTTCTCACTGCCTTCCCTAGCCGGACCCTGCCTGGCTCGCCTAGGGCAAAGCTTTGCTAGCACCTCCAGAACTCCCACAAACCCTACAAGCTAACATATTTACACTAAGGGAGCCTAGACACTATTCCCAAAGGGCCGTACAATTTGTACGGTGGGAAAGTGCTCTAGAGCTCCATTCTTTCAAAACTGCCTGATTCAGGCCAGAAAAAGACAAGAAATAGACTATTTACAAATACAAGATGAAAAATATTTAAAAAGACAAAAATATTGGCATTCTAAGCTTGCACAACGTTCACACTACATTCTACAAACAAAGTAACAGTAAATTTACTCCATTAAAGCTCAATATGATAACAAAACTCAGAAAACTGTCTTTTAGAACGCTGTTTCCTTCAGCTTCTCAAATGTCACTTCAACAATAATACCTCCAACCCTATTCCATGGTCGAGGCATGCCTTAAATAGGCCTTCAAAACAATTGAGCTGCTTGGGTCGAGCCTTTGGATGACCTAATGGTAAGTGTTATAAAACACACTATGTTTTCTAACCTTTGACAAGGTTGGCAACCTAGACAAGTTAGAGCTTCAAAACCCATCCATGATTTCCACCTCCCAATCCATTTATCATAATAGATCAAGTTTTATTCCTACTCCACCAAATGCTAACAAAATGGTCAACATGACCTAAAAACAACACAACCAAAATATAACTTCAAACAAAACTTCAAGGGAACCTAGTATTTTCCCAGGTGCTCCTGCACCATTCTCCCCCTCTCAACTCAAACATGAAGGATTGGAAGGAGAGAGAAAGGATAGGTCAATGCCCTACTTTTTAAATTCAGCTTCATCCACCCAAGTAGCCTCAGTTTCAGGCTTGGTCTTCCACTTGATGAGGTGTTCCATGTACACCTTGTGTCTTGTGGCCTTCTTCACCCTTGACTCCAAAATCTTCTCTGCCTGAGGCTTGTCCTGAGTAGGTATGGACATGTTGCTAATGTCCTTGAAGATTTCCTTACTGTCCTGATCCAAATTCTTGACTGTCCCTTTATACTTGATCAAATCAGCAACATTGAACACCGGTGAGATTCCTAGATCAGTAGGTAACTCCACCTTGTATGCATTCTTGCCATACTTGGCCAATATCTTGCAGGGACCCACTCTCTTCATCTGTAACTTGGTTGACATTCCATTCTGCAACCTTGACTTGCTAAGGTGGACCATAAAATAGTCCTCTACTTGAAATTGCACATCTTTCCTTGACATATTTGCCTTCTCCTTCACTTTTTGTGTAGCCTCAGTAACTGTCCTCTTGACCTGCTCCTAGATCTCCTTCATGGTATGACTGAAGTCTTCTACATGTCCACTCCTATGCTCCATGGCTCCAAGATCTCTGAGCTCACAAATTCCTCTTGGGTGCATCCCATCACAACCTCAAATGGACTCTTCCCTGTTGTTTTGTTGACACTGTCATTATAAGCATATTCAACTTGTGAGATAACCATATCCCATGTCTGTCCATATTCCTTAGTTAGAAACCTTAAAAGATTACCTAACACCCTATTAACCACCTCTATTTGACCATCGGTCTGAGGATGGTAAGCTGATCCAAAAGACAGGTTGGTACCCAATTTGCTCCATAGAGTCTTCCAAAAATGACTCATGAACTTCACACCCCTGTCAGAAACAATGCTCAAAGGTAGCCCATGGATCCTTACAACCTCCTTGAAGAAAATATGAGCTATGTAGCTGGCATCATGAGTAGTTTTGCAGGGAATAAAATGACTCATCTTGCTAAATCTGTCTACCACAACATAAACACTGTCAAAACCAGTCTTGGTCTTAGGAATACCTACCACAAAATCCATGCTCACACACTCCCATGGTCTGTTAGGAATGGGCAGGGGTTGATATAAACCAGCATTACTAGCTCCTCCGTTAGCTTTCATACACACAACACACTGTTCCACATACCTTCTAACATCTCTTGCCAACTTAGGCCAATAATAGAATCTTTGTACTAGCTCTAAAGTCTTGTTAATGCCAAAATTCCCACTAAGACTCCATTATGCTTTTCTTGAATCATATTTTCCCTCATTGACCCTCTTGGAACACATAACTGATTTCCCTTAAACAACAACCCACTTTGCAAGGTATACTCAGAATATTGGCTATGGAAATGGTTCTCAAAGTTAGAACATACCTTATAGGCCTCTGAAAAGTCTTCATCTTCCCCATATAGATCCTTGAAACTCTCTATGCCAATGCTCTTGAGCTGTATCTCTTGCACTGTCAACAACCTTCTGCTTAATGCATCTGCCACCTTGTTCATTTGTCCTTTCTTGTGCTTGATGGTAAAAGTAAAAGCTTGGATGTATTCCATCCATTTCAAATGCCTATTACTCAACTTCTCTTGAGTGTTGATAAAGCTAAGTGCCGATTGTCGTGAAAACCACAAACTAATTGGGTAGAAGGTAATGCCTCCATTTCCTAAGTGACTAAACCAAAGCATAAAGTTCCAAGTCATAGGTTGAATATTTCTTCTTGCTTCATTTAGCTTCTCACTAAAGAAGGCTATAGGCCTGCCCTCTTGACTTAGCACTCCTCCTACTGCCACTCCACTTCTCAACTTGAACAAACGTCTTAACAAAGCTGTAATAGAATGGTTGAGTTGCCACTTCTTGTTTCAGTTTCTCAAACCCTTTCTCGCTTCTTGTGTCCACACAAACCTAGTTTTCAAACCACCCTTGATTGTGTCTAGAACCGGTGCACATATGCCACTAAAGTTCCTTATGAATTTTCTATAAAATTGGGCCAATCCATGAAAACTCCTTACCTCTGTCCCTGTGGTTGGTGTAGGCCAGTTTAGGATGGCTTCCACCTTGCTTTGATCCATCTTTAATGAGCCTTTGGATACTACAAAACCCAAGTAGACCAGCTCTTTCTTGAAGAACTCACACTTCTCTAGATTGATTTCCAACTTCTCCTCTTGTAACCTTTTAATAACCATCTCAACATGCTTCAAATGTTCTTCTGCTGTCTTGCTAAAAATGAGTATATCATCAAGATACACTACGAAAAATATCCCTGTGAAATCCTTAAGCACTTCATTCATTAGTCTCATGAATGTGCTAGGGAATTTGAGAGGCCAAAATGGCATCACTTTCCACTCATATAACCCATAATTTGTCTTAAAAGTTGTCTTCCACTCATCTCCATCCTTAATCCTAATCTAATGGTAGCCACTCTTGAGGTCCAACTTGGTGAAATATTGTGCTCCTCCAAGGCAATCCATTAAGTCTTCAATTCTAGAAATAGAGTCCATACTCTAATGGTGATCCCATTATTTGCTAGAATTAGCAACAAAGTCCCACCCTCCTTCTTTGGTTGCAACCTGCATAGTAAGCTATGCTCTTTGAATCAACTTGATTCAACAATTCTTGTTCTAGCTACCCTAGGTTCTCCGCTTTGTAAGTTTGTATGCTGCTTTGTTAGGCAATGAGGCTCCAGGTATGAAGTCAATTTGATGACTTATTGCTCTCTTTGGTGGTAAAGTTGCAGGTGTACCATCACTAACTATGCTTTTGTACTTATCAAGCAACCTTTGGACTGCTTCTGGTAAGACTGTCTTTTCAGCCTTGTCTTCTTCTTTAGGTTGCAACACAACCACATATCCTTCCTTCCCTTGGTGTAGGTCCTTAAGGAACTCCTTACCACTGCTCAACATGATGTTAGGTGTCTTTGACTGTCCTTCCTCTGCTTCTGACAGTGACTGCAACTTGAAGGTTCTTCCATCCTTTTTGAATGAAATAGTATTCTCTTTCCCATCATAAATAGCACTTCTGTCATATTGCCATGGTCTGCCCAGTAGTAGATGGCATGCATCCATGGGTAATACATCACAAACTAACTTGTATTTATAACCTCCAATGGAGAACTCCACCATTGCTTGCTCATTCACCAAAACACTCTGCCCTTTGTTCAACCATGTGACCTTGTAGGGGTTAGTGTGAGGTACCTTCTCCAATTTTAGTTTTGCTACTTCCTCCTCTGAGATTATATTATCTGTTGAACCTGAGTCTACTATAACCTTGCATACTTTTCCAAGTATCTTGCACCTCACTCTAAATAGGTCTCTTCTCTATTTTGCTTCCTCTTTAACCGATTATCTGATCAAAACCCTGTTGAACATCAGATTCTCTCCTACCTCAGATTCTATATGACTGATCTTAGATGCTTTGGGACTCATGGTGTCCTCTTGTGCATAAGCCACTCTCTTTTCATTGCTTGATGAGGAAGCTTTCTCTGGGAATCTATAAGCAGGGTGACCTATTTGATTACAATGGTAACACTTCATGTTTGCAAAATAAGAATTGCTTCTGCCTGCTCCTCTTCCTCTGTTTGAACCTCCTTAAGGTCCTCTTCCTCTATTAAATCCACCTCTTGAAGATGTTTGACCTCCATGCTTAGCGAGTTTAGATTCTCCTTGGTTTCTTTGGTCATTGCCTCTACCTTGGTAGCCACCACGCTGTCCTCTTTGATCTCTTTGATCTCTGCCTTTGCCTCTTCCCTTAGAAGCTTGATCTTGCTTCCTCTTGCTTCTTTCCTCAATCTTTATGGCCAATTGATAGCATTGGTGTATTGTCTTGGGACTTAGAAGAGCCATCTCTTCTTGGATGTTCCATTTCAAACCATTAAGGTACCTAGCCACATTGAGAATCTCATCCTCTGTCACATTAGATCTCATGCAAAGTTTTTGAAATTCCTCAGTGTAAGTGTTTACATCTTGGTCTTTATGCCTCAGACTTTGCCTCTTCTTGTGTAATTGAATCTCATAGTCATTTGGCATGTAGGCTTCCTTCACCTTGGAAACCATTCCTTTCCAAGTTGATATGGGTTGTTTGCCTTCTTTTTCCCTCTTTATCTGAATGAACTTCCACCATGTCAAGGTTTATCCTCTAAATCTTGATTTAGCAACCTTCACCTTGTGTGCTTCAGTGATTCCATCACATTCAAAATGATTCTCCATACCTTCTATCCAGTCCATAACTAGATCGGCTTCCATATTTCAACTAAAAAGTGGTATACCTTCAAGTGCTTTCCCACTCAAATATTTCAATTCCTTCAAGAAAGGCTCCTCCTTCAAAACAGGGTCAGGTTCAAGGGTCTTATCTTCCTCTACAACCTCTTCTTCTTTTGGTATTCTTCCCTCAAACTGTGCACTCCTCACTGCTGCCTCAAGTTGGGCTATTCTTTCCCTCAATACCCTATTGTCTTCTTCTTGTCCTTCAACCGTCTTAGCTAGTTCTGCATTGGTCACCATGGTGGAAGAATCACTAGACTCAACCTCTGACATATAAGATGCTTCCCAAATCTTTAACTTGCTCTGATACCAATCTGATAGGATGGGTTTGGATGAGGCACTCACTGCCCCATGCTCTGAGTCCTTGCTCCCAAGAACTCCTAGGTGTCTCTTCCACCTTGTCCTAGTGGTCCTGCCTCAAGTTTATATGCCACTGCTTCTATTGACCAACCCCACTATCATCATTCTTTCCTTCTACCAAGACAACCTTGGTGCTTTATCTCAATCTCACCCTTGACCCTTACTCTTCCCTAAAGGCCAAATCCTCTCAATATTCAATTTGATTCTTGCAAGGGTGTGTAGATGTTGTAAGAGCTTCAAGATGATCAAACTAGGGTTCTTGTTCCATCACAAGACTCCAACTAACCATCAATTTCACAAAATTCCCTTCTAGGGTTTGAAAAGGCTACAAGCCTAGAGCCCCAATTAGGCCTATGAACAGAGCTAAAATGAAATTTTATTCTAAACCCACCAAAGGACCTAGGTTCTTTGTTTATAGTTTGTATTTATCATGCCTACACCTCAAGGATTTTTAGGGTTTTAAGCTTGCACAGCCCGTACACTGTCCACACACAAAAATGGTCAAAATCCTAGGGTTTCTAAGCTTTTTAATGTTGGTTTCAGACTGTTAAAAAGTTCTCACTCCAAATTAATTGGTGGAGTATCCTCCTGATCACCATGCACTTCCAAGACCTCCAAAAAGAATTTCTCCAAGATCTCAATTCCCCTACAAGATATGAGTCTTTTTCTCACTACCTTCCCTAGCTGGACCCTGCCTGGCTCGCCTAGGGCAAAGCTTTGGTAGCACCTCCAGAACTCCCACAAACCCTACAAGCTAACATATTTACACTAAGGGAGCCTAGAAACTATTCCCAAAGGGTTGTATAATTTGTACAGTGGGAAAGTGCTCTAGAGCTCCATTTTTTCAAAACTTCCTGATTCAGGCCAGAAAAAGATAGGAAACAAACTATTTACAAATACAAGATGAAAAAGATTTTAAAAAAAAAAATATTGGCACACTAAGCTTGCACAATGTTCACACTACATTCTACAAACAAAGTAATAGTAAATTTACTCCATTAAAGCTCAATATGATAACAAAACTCAGAAAACTCTCTTTTATAACGCTGTTTCCTCCAGCTTCTCAAATGTCACTTCAACAATAATACCTCCAACCCTATTCCATGGTTGAGGCATGCCTTAAATAGGCCTTCAAAACAATTGAGCTGCTTGGGTTGAGCCTTTGGATGACCTAATGGTAAGTGTTATAAAACACATTGTGTTTTCTAACCTTTGACAAGGTTGGCAACCTAGACAAGTTAGAGCTTCAAAAGCCATCCATGATTTCCACCTTCCAATACATTTATTATAATAGATCAATTTTTATTCCTAATCCACTACCTAACAAAATGGTCAACATGACCTAAAAATAACACAAACTAAAAATATAACTTCAAACAAAACTCAAGGAACCTAGTATTTTCCTAGGTGCCTCCCCCGCACTAATGAACCATGGATGACTTATGCATTGTTTCTTATTGTTGCTTGGTTGGGATTTGGTTGTTCATAAAAAACCAGCAGAACACCCATAGTCAGCCAACCCATGACTAGTTTCATAGCCCGTGACTAGTTTCATAGCTCATTTCCACATAGCATGTTCACTTGAATATGCCCACAAACCCTCACTCTTACAAAAATATCATAAGTTATGATGAGTCCTACAATTAGTTAGTTTTATGTTATTTCAATACTTGATTTTAGATAGATCTCCACACATTTATTTCCTATATATCCTTGAAACTTCACTATCTTTTTGTTGAATGCACAAGACAACTGAGAGGGGGGGTGAATCGATTGTACCTTAAAACTTTAGAACCCTTACAAAAATTTAGATCCACATTCATCTAATTAACCATTAATCTGTTAGAATGATTTATCATGAAAGAAAATAACAGAAATAGAACCAATCAACACTGTACACAAGGAAACACTAGATTTACATGGAAAGCCCAAGACGGGAAAAACCATGGTGGGGATTATCTCATGATATAAAGTAATATCAACACCGAATATAATAGGGCTCACTACCCAAAAGAAAGAAAGGTTTGTTGCCAAAGGCTCACTACCATAATAGAAAAGAAGATAGAGAAGAGTGTTATAATGATAAATCCATCTCAATGAAACAAAAAAATCCACCACAGCATCACCAACACCTTCACAGTCTTTTTGAAGAATTGTAGACACCTTTTGCTCACTGCATTCAATAATCTAACACATGAAAGCTCACACTGCACTACACAAATATGTACCTTACAACTCTACACTTCACATCATTCACATCTATCACATCTATCTTGTCATCCCTCAACAAATCAACACTTATTTATAACATCTTCAACCTTAAAAATATTCCCCAGGATCGAGTATGCACCTGAACCGTGTAAATTCAAATTAGGTTGGCACCAAAACATTTCTGCAGTGGAAAGGGATGAAGGTGGACCAAAACACACCTTAGCTATCACCTAAATCCACTCATACATGTCACACCACAGTTCCACAAACATTAAATCAACTTCGCAATCAGTGTAAACACCCAAGATCAACCGAACCTATGTTAACACCATTAACACTTAAGTACATGCTTCCTCAAATCCAAAGATGACTCATGGACACCAAATAACACTTTAACACCATCTAGAATATTCCACAAACACCCTAGAAACTAGAAAATTCCTTCGCAACAAATTTCACTTGAAGAATGTACACACCTAGTACACTCAAACAACTCTGCCATACAATGTAACTCAAGAAAGTGACTTTCAAAGCTCCAAACCTCAAACAACTTCATCTGAAGAAAGATACAATCACTATCAACACCCTTCCATATCTGTAAGACCTAAAACCACTCTGCAAAGAAATGCTAAGCAAAAACATTTCTCTTAAACACCTTTGCAATATGCAGTTCACATCGAGGTAAACACACCTTCCTCTGTCGAATGATCCAGCACACCAAATTATGAAAGAAACACCTCTGAAGACCTCTAATCAACATATCTGAATCACACAAGCAAATCTTCAACATAGAATAAATGCGGAACCAAACCAAAATGCTATTCTACAACATAGAACACCACTGCAACACATTGTTTCCTCTTTTTATTCAATTTTCTCAAAAATGCTTGGAAACCAAGAACTAGAGACACATCTTCAACATCTTCAATACTTCCTCATCACCATCAAGCCAACTGAAACATAGCAACTCAGCCATACATTCATAGATAGGAGCTTATCAAAGCAACACTACAGGTTGACACTAGTATCTTACTAATGACAACATAATGAAACTAATTAAAGCATCATCATAGACAACAACAACATCTTAATACAAACTTCTCACACTCTTACAAAAATCTCTTGCCCATACAGTTCACACCAATGACAACACAAGCTTGTTGACATCAATGACAACACCAAATACTCATGCTTGCAACACTTTTATGATCATTATGCAAACTAGGACCTGGATTAAATTCTATGGAAATATGATTATGATATGATAGTTATTGCATGGTTAATATGTGGATGTGTATGAAATGCAATGAATATCTATGTTTAAATTATGGTTATTAGTATTGTTTAAATGTTGTGTGAACTAACTCTTTGTAGCTAAGGAGCCAGAGCCAGTAGACTGTAGCCCACAACAACTTGTAGGCATAACTTGCAGCCAAAGGGAGTTTCAACAACGATGCAGGGGAAGTTAGAAGAACGCAACAACTATATAAATGGAGGCATCTACTTTTCAGTATTTTTGTGAATAAACACATCATTTAATAAAACCGTTGAAGGAGAAGAATTTTGTTACAATTAGGAATCTAGTGTGATTATTTCTATAGTCCACATTTTAGTTTAAAATCGTTATAGCAAGAGTTACAATCCTATTTCAATTTGTCTTCCTTTTTCACTTGTGCTTTGATTACTCAAACTTTATCACACTCTACTTTTAGGGAGTGGTGATTTATGATTAGATTTCTATTTTGAGTCCTTGTTCTAATAAGGTCCTCCCTGGAACCTATATAAATGGTTCAATGGTTGAGTTAGTTAGTTGGTTGGAATAGAGAATATAGTAGATAGATTTGTTCAGATAGTTTATAATTTTAAATAGATAATGTTTTGTTTCTCAATCATGATCTTATGAATAAGATATTCTCAAAGAATCTCTTTGGTTTGTGATATCTTGAATTATACAATGAGATCATTTTAGTTACTATTATGTTAATTTAGTTTGAGGAGATAGATTTGAGTTCTCTTTGTGGAGACAGTCACTTGAGCAAGGGTTGCTCAAGGTAATTGCTCCCCACTTTACTTCCTATAAATTTATTTTTGTTGTGGTAATTAGTTTCATAATTATGTGTGTCTTAATCAGATTCTTCATGTGATGAATGTGAATAAGATCGTGTCCTATATTTTTCTTTAATTATTTCATGCATTGTTCTTTGGAATTAGTCAATTTAGTTGAGTTAGCAAGTGTTGGATAAATATAGAATTCATTTCTTGACATTGAACTAGGCATAGTCTTTAGTTGTAAGTACCCATAGCAATAGCTTTGACATTACCTCTTTTCACTATTATGCATTTATGATTCCAATATGTGTAAACACCATATGCTAGGATGATATAGGTAGTGCAGAGTCTCTGAAAGCACATACAATGGCAGCATCATCAAAATCTTACGTTAGCCTTGGTTGATAAATTAAATGAAGGTCTTTTAAGGGTTTAGTGGAATGTTCAATAGGACCCCCTCTAAATTTGGCTTAAATTTCTCTAAAATTTAGATTGTAGATGCCTCAATTTGTCCTTGAAAAACCCTCCAAAAATTAGGAAAAATTTTCCAAGATATAAAAGATATGCGATTTCTAAAATGAGCTCTAAAATTGGAAAAAATACCTTTCTTTCACAATGCCAATATCTTGCTTTGATTCCATTTATAATGAAATAACATGCATAAAAGAGGAATATGATATGAAATATGATGTAAATACTTGATAATAACTAAAAATAATAAGCCACTTTGGGGGGAACCTCCAAATATCTTCAAGGAGAACATAATTCATAATTTGATGATAAAATAAGAATCACTACCTCCTCTATATCCTAGTTATGCCTAGGATATAACACATGCTAGTTTAGACAACAAAATATGTACTAGACCAAATTAAATAACTAAATAAGAATATAATAATGATAATATGTCTAAAAATTAAGAGTTAAGGGATCCATAAACCAACTACTCATATACCTATGCATACTCTAAGATTAAGAGCATAACACCCTTTTGAGTACTCAAAAGCTTTGTATGATCATACATAGCATAACATCAACATTCATATGGACATATCTAAGCATTTATGTTCTACTTGTCATTTCTATAAAATTTTGCATATCCTTGAATTGATCCATGGGCTTGACCATAGAAAGTTACTCTAGTGTTGTCTAGGACCATTTGTCTAGTTTGTTGCACAAAAATAAACTTTTAAAGAAACTAGACAATAATTTTATAGTTGCATGTTTAGGTTCACTACTATATATTAGGTTCAAGACTACAAAAGTAGATATCAAGGCCAACAAGTATAAGATTGAACCAAGACATCATATAATAGTTGTTTTTATAATACATTGGGGCTTGACTGATGCAAATTATCTAATTATTAATCATTGATACAAATCATGGTGAACATTCTAAATCATAATATTCCTCATTGTTTCTAAGTACACATGTCCTTATATCAATTTCATATTTATATATTTGCATATTTCAAAACTCAATCACTTTAACTAAGTTAATTATTATTCAATTGCTTAGCTAATTAGCCTTCGTCTATTTTATTTTTTCACTAATATAATTTTTTATACTTTTTAAATTAATACATGTGTAAAGGAAAATAAATGTTCCTTAATAGGTTAACTTAGGCTAATTAAATAAATGTAAGTTCGATTGAGCACAAATCAACCCAAATTAAATAATAATGAGTTGGAACTAATAAATTTGAATATTTACAACAACTATTTAGGAAGTAAATGTAATAAATGATTAACTTAGTTCTATGATTAAAAAAAAATCAATTGAATATTTTGGAATTATGATGTCTTGAAATTAAAAATTAGAATGTGATATTATGGCATTTGCTTAAGAACTAGAATATTATTTTTACTATGTGCAAGTTTTGAGTTTGTACTCATAGAAATGAGTTACACCTATATAATTGATAATAAAGATTGTAGAATATTATGTTTTTCTCCACCTAATTCATCTCTATGTCTTACCTCTTATGTTCATAGGAGAATGACTATATTTAAGAATATCTCGGTAGGGCTATTATTATGTCACTAGGACATGTTCTTCCAGGTCAACCCACAAAAAATGTATGTATTATATCAAAAATAACACTTTTTACTCATGCATATACTCCTAGAATGATTGTGCAAATCTAGATTCCTTTTAGTGCACCAAAGCTAAATGTTCCACTCCTTAGGATGAGTGGATGACATGTTATTCCTTAATATGATTAGATAATAAAAATGAATGCATTGAATTTCTATAAACTGTATTGCTTAAATTTGAATTTATTCAACCTTGGGCGAGCAGGGTATAGGCTAGAGCTATTGAAGTTTAATTTTGAAAGGATCAAATTCGGAAATAACCCTAGACATAAAAAAAAAAAGGCTAAATAACATAGAAACGGGATAGATACAAGTATGTGAGTGTATAGATATAATAAATCAACAAATAGAACAAATATAAAGAAATACATAAACATAAAGATGATGTAAAATTAAACATATAACAAAATAAAAAATAAATAAATAAATGACATAAAACAAAAGACTTAACTTTATATAAAAATAAACTATTTATTAATATATCTATATATTTAGCACCACTTTCAAAATAACACAAATAAAAAATTAACATTATTTCACCAACCCTTCAAAAAAAAAATTAAAAAAACATTTGGATATGTGCAAGGTAGCTTCACCAAATTCCCATGCATATTATTTTTATCACTAATGCAAATATAATTTAAATCAACTTGCAAACATTTCTTTGTGCGCATTTCAAAACCTGATTAGGCCACTACTAATTTCGCCGACATTGCTTAAACTTGTCTTAATCAAGATATCAATATATTACACTAATATTTTCATTCCACGCCATCTAACATTTTTCTATTTTCTTTAAAGGTTTGAGTCCTACATTAATAGTTAAAGTATTGCTATTATAGTGAAGAAAAAAAAAAAAATAACATAAAATTATATTTTAATTTTTTGGTCTTTTTAAGATGATAAAATCAAAGACCGAAAATGCTTTTTTATTCAAAGCTTAAAAAATACTTTTTTTATTCTTAGTTAAGAAATTAATTGTTTCACTTTTTAAATTTTTTGAAAAATTGTGTGTTGTGTATATTTAGTGAATAAATAAAATTAAATGGGATATTTATTGTTGTAAGTGAATACATTATTTTTAGTTAAAGTAATATTATAATTGTGACGATAAGTTATTTATAAATAAAAGTTACATAAAATAAAATAATATAATATAAATGTCACATGTTAAAATTCTTGTCATTTAAGATGATTTTATCATAGATTATAAAATATTACTCTTGATTCTTAGTCAAAAAGATTGGTTGTTGTTCCCTTCGAAAAATATAATTGATTGTCATATGTATTTGGTAGATAGATAAAAATATAGGATGTTTGTTGTTGTAGACAAATAAATCACCTCATACATAAATATCTAGATTAATTAATTAAATAAAATACTTAAACAAATAATCAATTTAAATATGAGTTGAGATTGATATAAGATAATGCAATAAATACATAAATTAATAAGAATATTTGATAGAAAAATAATTGAATGCGATAGAATATATTTAATAAACACATATTTATATCAATGGTATAGATTATTTCACATCTACTTTTCTAAAATGTAATCCCACTTCTTTCTCCAATAATTTATATTCTATGTGAATGGTTTCAATAAATTGCTCAATAAACATATTTATCTAAAACCTATTTTTTAAAGTTGGATTTCTAATTTTTAACACCTCGTGCTTGAATATCCAACTTATGAATATTGTTCATTGAAATCAACCTACTTGTTACATATAGCTTTCACATTTAGAGAGAATGTGACTTTTTGTGTGAATTGGGACATACCACACAATTCATTATACTTACAACCAACCATCCAATAAATCTAGTCTAATGCATTATTCACTAAGAAACTACTATGATCCACGAACTAGGACACACTCTCTAATTCACAACAAAGTTATGAATGGGGGCACACACAACTACCCACAACACTAACCAACACATGACGAGGGATACACTAATCACACTTATCAATAGGGACATGCTCAACCATTCTCAAGGACATCTCTGAATATGGACGCACTAAACTACTCATAGAAATGTCATAATATAGTAGTTGCACTTAATCTCACTACTTTTTCAAGTGACAATTAGATCTTGTCTCAATTATTCCTTAAGTGGGACTAGATCACACTAGATGGTTATAAAAATAATAGTATTGGGATTGGGTCCTCATTAACTTTGATATTTAGACTTATCATCTCATATGTGTTTAAAGTATTATTTTCTATCACCACCATAGAAAATCATTATCTTTGGCTTTAGTCTTTTTGTCTCTAGATTTACTACTAAAGCATTGTATGAGTCTCCAAGATAGCAACATGCTCAATATTGGACATTATCCTCCAACCTCTTATGTACTATGCTCAATTAACCAAATCGATACTAATGATCTTGTGGACCATAAAGCACCAAATGATGTACTCTAATAGTTTTTACACCATTTTTCTTAGTCCTTGTTGTATTCATGAGAATTGAATTTCCTCCATTAATAAAAAAAAAAAAAATTATGGGTGTCAAGTACTACCAACAATGCACTTATATATACATTGAAAAAATTAATTCACACAAATATTTTTTTGTATATCATCTTATGGTAAAACACACTACAAATAAACAATTTTAAAAATATAAAGATGTATAGGAATTATAAAAAAATAAATCTACGAGATATTTTATAATTATATTTGAGATAATCTAAAAAAATCATTGAAATATGTGATTAAGCAAAGGAGAAATCAAATTAATTCAATTCTATGTAGTTTTATAGAAAAATAATTAAATCAACAAATTAAGAAGAACTAAAGAGAATTTTCTATAATATGGCAAAATCTCATGACTATACTCCTCTGGAGACAAATAATTTAAGTACCATAATAAATTATAAATAAAAATAATAAAATATTTTATATGATTTGCATATCACATGATTCATTTATAGTTGCCCAACCATTGCCTCCAACAACTTGCCCAACATTCAAATCTTATTTTTCACTCTACACTAAAACTACCTTGACAAATGCTTCTCAATCTTTTATTCATACTTACAGAATCATATGCACAAAATAATTTGAATGTCTTTTCTTCTCCTCACATTGCTCCCAAAAAGAAAACAACAATAATAATACAAGAAAATAATATAGCAATCACCAAATTTTAAAAGGTTTAAAACTGTGTTCAACATATAGGCTTAGAAAAGGCACTAGAAATTAGAAAATTAGATTTCACTACCTCTAATAAAAATGTATCTACATTTCTCTTATCCCCAACACTCACACAAAGAACATATTGAAAATTCTTAGTACTAATAAAACTAAAATTTTAAAAAGTAGTTAAATTGGACAATAGACATTAAAATAAAATGATTTTATTAATCAAGGAGTCTACAATGGTAGTTTTATCCTTGATCACTTATTAAAATTTTATTTTTCATATCTAAAAAATTATTATGATGTCATATTAGAGAAATATAATTAAAAGTAACAAAAATATTTATTCAAACATGTATATGGATGTTTGTATATACAAATGATTAGATTATTTCAAATCCTATTTTCTCATATGTAATCCCACGTCCTTCTTATATATATGTATGTGTGTATGTATGTATGTATGTATGTGTGTGTGTATG